>CM035432.1:47735584-47848084 GCA_020310875.1 Ceratopteris richardii | reverse complement strand
CTATAATACAATCGAACTTACAACAATGAACTAAGGTCTTTAAGCTAGATAGAGCTCAAGAAGTTATGATATATACATACTAATGTGCCCATAATATGGTCTTTATATAGGCTAGACCATCTTTCTAAAAAGCTTTGTGAGAAATCTAAAAAAAAGTCAAAATATCGTAGTTCCGCGATTTGTGACGAAAAACCCAGAAACCTGTTTTTTCTTATTTTTTTTCAATTTTTAAATTTTACTTTTGGTTGCTTTTGGTTTGGGATGATCTGGATCATTGATTTTTGTGCTTTTTGTAGCTTAAATTTCAGCCCTAGATCTAAAACTGAGAAAAAGCAATAGTTACCCTGAAATTAGGGTTTGGCTTTTGATACCTCAAGTCACCTCCAAATTTTACATCTGACATATATTTTGATAGCTCTTGAGTAGTTCTTTCCAAATATGTAATAAAAAAATTCCATATATTTTTTACCATTTTGACCAACTTTGACCGGTCTTTGACCATTTGTTGACTGCTCCTTTTCTTGATATTATGCACCTCTCTGTGGAAGGTTGCTTATTTTCCAACACTTTTTAGGGATCAAAAGTCAAACCCTAATTTGCAGGTCAAAATCAAAGTTTTAAAATAATTCAATAAAAAATCAAATATTAGAAGTGACACATGGCAACATCTAGTACAATCAATCCAATGGTTATAATTGAACCATGGATAATATAAAAAGCAGCCACAGCAGTTATGAAAAGCATGCCTGAAAAAATCGGAAATCCATTTTTGGATTTATTCCCAAAAGAAACCAAAAAAGTGCTTTCTGGATGTTTTTTGCAAATTTTGTGCCTAGCTTTTATGGGTATCGAAAAATTATAAAAAGACATAACAATTGCTCTATTTCATCACATCACGGAGACTTGGCCTTGAGCTAGGCTTTGGAGGAGATCTCTCTTCACTTTGGAGGAGCTGAAATTGGGGTTTTCTTCGCTTTCAAAGGAGGGCAGCAGCTTAGCAGGTTATAGGTGTTGTACTTCAACCATATCTATGAGGGCAGCAATTTTAAGCTTATCTACACTCGGAGGAGATCATCTTCATCTCTGTCTCTCTATGATTTTGTCTATTCTCTCTCATGTCTCTATTTCATTTATGCCTCTATATTGATTGTGAACTTAAAAAGCCAACAGCTTTGTCTGGATTTCAGATGATATCTACTCTTTTAAGATGAGTTGGTCGGTACTTTAACCATTTACCACTCTAGTTGATGAGTCACTCAATTTAAAATACAGTCACACATTTACATGGCTGTTAATTAAATATTCAGCAGGAAATACAAATCCTGAAAAATCTCTTGGATCCCTTAACAAAACTTGATGCAAATCTCATCAAAGTTGTATCTCGATGAGAGCTTTCAAATGTCTCTAAGCTCATACCTTTTTGACACCTTCATAGCTAGAAAATATATAATAGAATTCTGAAAAGTTATGAAAAATACCGAAAATTGCTTAAAAATGTTGACTCAAGTAGCTTTGTTCTCCATCAAAAGCATTCTCCCTTGAAGCCCATCTCTTCCTTGTTCATTAGGTCTTCTTTTGCATGATCTCTCTCCCTGTGTTCTTCACGGGTTTCTCCCGCTCTTGCCACACTCTGTCTCAGCTTGATACTCCTGTGGTGCATTTCGCCAAGCTGAGAAAACACATGAGAGAAAACACATTATAGGTGAAATGCTCTTTTTTTCTCTTGTGCATTTAATCCAGCAGCTGCTGGCCTGCGATGTGCATACCGTTTCCTGTTCCAACCTGTTATATATGGTTTTTCACTCAACACACTCTACAAGTAGAGATGATGCATCCAGAGTACAGTGATCCATACATTCCATGACCAGACTACTAAACTTACTGGGGACTGGTGGCTGCATTTCTTTTAGAGTCCCTGCATATGTTCCTCTTCTATTAAATGGCTGAGGGCAACCTGTCATGGATTTGCCAGCTAATTGTTTCACTTTCTTTCTCCTTGGGCTTAGGATGCCACTGCGCCTAGTAGATGTTCGAGTTTCCCAGGATTTTGTTCTGTAGGATCTTCATTGAAGATGCAACCATAGGGCAAGATGTGACCTTAGGAAGTATTCCATTATTAGCAGAAAGATTATTTTTATGGGAAAGAAGACATTGCTATGTATGAGCTTGTGAAATTTTCATACCCTTTGCCTTCTCAGATTCAGAGCTTTCTAGTTTTTCCATTTCCAGGCAGATCTGGTTTTGATTGAGCCGTTCATAGAAGTAAATCTTCAAGTTTTTTTTACCTCTTTAGACCTTGCCTGAGTTTCTCAACTACAAGCAGATCTTGTTGAGAATGCTGTCATATGTAGAATCTTGTTTGTCTCCAGCTGCTGATGTTCTGCTGTGGAGGAAGAAGCATCTATCTGCAGGGTTCCTGGCAGGTGCAACTGTGCTCTGGCTTGTATTTGAGTGGATTGGCTACCATTTCATCTCTGTTGTCTCCTTCCTATTGCTGGGATTCGCAGTAATTTACTTCGTGTTGTCCAATGGAGCTGCATTTATTAACAGGTACTCAAGTTCATAATTTTATCTTTCAGGAGCGTATATGCTTTTATCTTATAGGGTTTTAGGTGTGCATTCAATACTCGTAAAATTGATGCTTAGACATCCTGACTTCACATTTCATGAAGTTATAGCTGGAACTGTAACTAAACCAAAAACTCAATTATTAAATAAGGAGAATTTGGATATGCTCACAGCCATTCCCTAATTGAGTGCTACACTACGTAGTTTATGAAAGGCACAATGGATCTGTTGTAGAGGAACCCTTTTCTTCATAAGAATCTGCCAAAGATCCCTTGTGATTTGTTTCTAATGCACTTCCAGTGTTTCCTGTGTAGGTCTTTCCCTCCTGTACCGAAATTGCATCTATCTGAAAATCAAGTCCATTATGTGGCTGAAAATTTCAGAGTGTATGCAAATCAAATGCTAGATGTATTCCATGAAATCGTTGTTGGCACAGATGTGACAGGGTTCTTAAAGGTAATTCTACAGTTTGTTGAGTAACGGCTAGCCACGATGATTCTCTTCAGTTGCACCATCAGTGTCTTTTGCATACAGCTTGTAGGTGCCTTGGGTTTTCTGGTAATATTTGGAAGCTGGCTCAACCTTTTCACTCTTGTTTACCTTGGTAGGACTATTCAGTTTTGTCCTTTCAGTCATGCAACTTTGAGTGTTTCTATTAATTGTGTACTGAACTAGCATAGTTTTTGCAAGCAGTTGTTATTGCAGCTCACACCTTTCCAGTTCTGTACGAGAAACATGGAGAAACCATTGATGAGCTTTTTGGTAACCTTTGGACAGATCTAAACGCGAAGTATAGAGAACTTGATGCTTCAGTGCTCAGCAAGATTCCCCGCAAACAATTCAGATCTCAAAGAAAAGCAGATTAGAAATTCAAGCTAGTTCATGCTTGCCTGTTGCACTGATGAATGTTTGAAATGTGTGCTCTGTTTATGGTGGCTGTATACAGCTACACAACTTGAAATGCATATTTGCCACATTGCTTGCCAGGCCAAGTATATGGTTATATTTGTTTTCTGTGCATTGTTGATTGATCACATCTATATCCAGTGCAGGTCTAATTCTGGCTTTCAGCACCTAGATTTTCATTGATCAGTTTCAATGCACTCTTAATATCTTTCAACATTTTACATTAGATTGGTTGACATGACTTATTTAGCGATCCATGTTCATCTGGAATTTAAATAAGTGGGTTATATTCTGGATGTAAGGATTTAACAGTGCAGTGTGCACTGTGGAACAACGTGCTTTGACTAGTGTCCTCGACATGGTTCATATGATTGACCATACATTCCTCTAGTTTAAACATATGAAGAAAGTGTGCACCAGGGGATTCTGCATGGTAGCCATTCCCATAGTCAGAAAAATTAAAATGAAGGACATGCTTTTTCCCTCAATTACATTAGTGGGAGTTGTGTATACTAGAGGCTCAACATAGACAAATGGGCTTGACATGTGGTCCAGCTTCACGATCATTCCATGGATACAAACCGTAGTAGTTGAAAATGGAGTGCATAGTAGATTTAGAGCGCAGTTGAGTATGGTAGTACTCACATTTCTCTTTAATATGCATATAACTTTCACTGATATAGAATACTTGAGGTGGTGGTTACTGTTGCTACATCCCTATTCTTGCTACCTTGTGGTCTCCTAAACTATACCTCCTGTGTGTGGCCAAGTGTCTTTGTTGTTCTTTACTTTGGACAACATATACACAAATTCATAAGCATTGTCATGCTCAAGCTCACTCACATGGCCAACTAGGTCACAAGCACAAGCATACGTGCCCATCAAATTATGCATGCACACTTGAAGTCTTACGTGAATAGTACTCAAGTATTTGTAGGCTAGTAATATCTATGTACTACAAGAATATATTAGTAGCTACCTTGGGACTAAGTGAAGTATGCACTTGCATGATCTGGTTAAGTCAGTCAATCTGTAGTGGATTTTGGATTCTAACGTGCGTAACATAGTAGAGTTACATAAGAGTAGATGTCTATGTATGGGATGTTATATAAAAGAAAATCTATTGTAAGCATGAAGGCACAATACAAAGGTAAGTAGATATGATATGAATTGATATTCACGGACTTTGATTCTTGTTGTGATCACTAAATAAACTCACACAAGGTATGAACCAAGGAACAAGCTCAAGTATTTAACTCAAGACTAGGTATACATAGAGTCTATATGCAACTTTTGAAAAGTTAGAATTTGCTAGTTATAAGAGAAGGATGCTCTAGATTACCAAATATAGGTAAAAGAAGCATAAGCCTAGATAATTAGATGACTTAGTAATAATTTGACCATTTATTCAAGTCCCAAGAACTATTCATTTTGATTCATTCATGAATTAACAAGTAAGAGGGAAACATTAACATCAAGTTAACACTAGTATGACCAAATTTCACAAGTGATATTTAAAGAACTCATCTCCAAGAGGTTCTAAGCCTCAATACTTACATTAACTTTCCTATTGCATGCTCATATTTTTCTTAGATTGCATATGAGATGTCAAAAAGTAAAACTTGGCTAGCAATTTGATTGGTGCCATAGAAATGCATCTATGTTCTCTTTAGAAGTTTGATGAAAGATTGCTTGTGCTTATGTTTATTATTGCAATCATGGCTAGGTTTCCATCCACAAAACTAAAGAATCTTGATAAGCAATTCCATGCACAACTAGAGGATAAAATGATGGTGATAATATATTCAACTCTTTAGACGGTAAAGTTTGATTTTGATATATCTACAATGGAATTTTTGGTCACGAAAGATTGATTGTTAGTTGTAAATATTGAGTTATATACTAAATTTTCCATGTGAAGGTAATTTATTGTTTTGTTAATTCATATTATGTCTTCAACTTAATAAAGAAATTAATAGCGAATAAATGTTTGAATAATAATGTTTTTAACTATTGAATGGTTTTATATGAACAAGCTTGTGACAAAAAGAATAATAAAAAACCTTATCTTTTGCATGTGAAATATGCATTTCTCCCTTTTCCCTTTCCTTTTTTGAAGTTGGAAAATGGTTGTGTGTATGGAGTACAAGAGATGGGAAAGGTAAATGTTTGTAAGGAGTAACCATTTCTTATAAATATCTCATATAAACCTTGCTTTGGCGAGTTTGATGAGCTTGATGCCTCTAAACAAGAAAAGGCTGCAAGTAAACTTTGAATGATGGGAGAGATAGAATAACAAGTACGCATAAGGTTTAGGGTTCAAACGTGCAAATCCATTTGATACTAGCCTTTGAAAAGTGGCGGATAAAGGGAGTCCCCTATGTTTGTGAGTTGTTCTTTCGAAATTTCAAGCTTAATGGAAGAGTAGGTTGATGATGAGACTTCCAAATAATAAACCCTCATAAGGAAATTATCATAGAGCCTTGGCACAACATATGTGTTGTTTGCCTTGCATAATGATGGTGAGGGTTCAACCCCTCACTTTGGCTAGGCCTAAGGAATATGAAAACTCTTTGGGGCTCCTTCATGTATTTGATCTGGGGTGTTTGTTTGAAAAAGATATTTAGGCTTCTTGTTTTTGATGCCCTTTGAGGTTGTTCGCATTCATTAGAAATCTTGCAAGGTCTTACAACTAGTGGCATCCAAGTAGCTTTGGTCTTTTTGGAATGATGCACGGCATTTGGCATGCAGCTTTCAATTCAAACCATGTCTCTGTCTGGCATACGGGGTGTTTCTCTCATGGTGGGTCATTAGGCTCTTTATTCCTTCCTAGTAAAGTGCCTTAGAGTGAGATGCTAGGTATTCCATCCTTACTTTGTGTGCTAGAGGGGTGCCATGGGTGTCAAGCCCATCATTTGTATTATTGTGATTCCAAAGTTCAAGGCTTGGGATATAGAGATGGGAAGATCAAACTCCTCTTAGAAGAGAAGTATTCATAAGGTAGTTTAATTTCCAAGCATAGAAAAATTTGCTACTTCAGATAAGATGGTTGTTAGAACTTAAGAAATCATGCTAAACTACAATAGGACCCTCTTCTATCTTATGTAGGGTTATGTTCTTGAAAGATTGATCTCACTAGAGTAATGGTGTTTACTCTTGAACGGAAAGATAAAGAATCCTTTTACAAGGTTAATCTCTCATGTAGATCATGTTATGGAATGCTCAAATGCCCATTACACACACACACACACACACACACATGCACACGTCCTAATAAAACATGTGGTGACATGATCATCCACACATTGTAGTCTGGATGCTCATTTCAAAACTTGCATAAATGCATACTCTAAATGTTGTTCTTCATGTACTATTTTATGCATCTTTTGCAGGTACATCTATGTTGCTATGTATAGCTAATATGGGTTGCTTTGTTTGTAGTTATTTTCCACATGAATGTGTTGAGTGACTGCAACTTGTTTTTGTTACATTGTGCATTGTGAATTGCTACATGTGGTTATTCCAAGGCGATTTCACTCCTTAAAACATGCGAAAAACATGTGACTTATTGGAAACCTTGTTACTTTAGATAAGATGGTTAATAAAAACTAGGAGATCATGTTCAACCACAATAAGGCCCTCTTCTATCTTATGTAGGATTATATTTTGAAAGATGCATCTTGTCAAAGTAACGCCATTTGCTCCCGTATCGAAAGAATGATTGTTCTTTTATAAGGTTAATGTCTTATGCGAATCATATTACAATCAATGCCTATGTGAGAGGTTAAATGGCTGTTGGACACATTTGTATACATATGTTTTAATAAAATGCCCCAAACTCTATCCTTTGTGTTCCATTTTGTGTTTTCAATACGTTTGTGTTTGATACTATTCAAGTTATTTATGTTGCAGTGCAAAATGATAACTTAGACCTGCATAAAGAGCACTACATCTTCCTTCATTGCAATTCGATCGAATTCACACAAATTTGCTCAATGATTACAATTTAATTTTATTGCATTGTCTACTAAAAACCATTATTCGTGTAAACTCCATGGTGAATGATTTAGGTCATGATAAAGGGATAGAACTCAGCATTAATTCATCATTTCTTGGTATGTTAACTATCCTTGTCACCATTAGCATTGTTAATTGTATATAAGGAAGAGTCTCATTGGTGAAGGAGCAAAGCAAAGACTTTATAGGAGGTCATCCATCCTAGTGCTATCTTTACGAGAGCTCACTTAAATAGTAATCTTTTACTATCAAGCTATGGCCATTTAGTGATTAAAAAGGGAAGAATGGTGATTGAATATACTGTCATCCATGTATGTCCTTTTAGCACTTTTTTTAACAAATTAAGAACATTTTGATGTAATCCTATGCTACAATATGAAGGCAACTTTGAGATGTTGACATACTACTTTGAAGGAGTTGTTAAAGATATTTTGGAAATAGCATATACTTTGGGATTTGGCTATCGTTCTTATGGATTTTTAGATGTTCTAGGTCCTTTTTAGCTCTTTTTTCATATTGACAAGTTTTGACAAATTTTAGTTGTAGTGGAGCCAACTGACATATATGCAAGTAACTTTCTTTTTCTTTTGCAAGGGTGTTAAATTTCAATGAAAGAATATATTATATTTTCATAAATTGTAGTCTAAGTTCAACCATATATACTTGCACTCACTTATATATGGCAGAGCTCTTATAGAGCATCTGTACACATATGTGCAATTTTGTGGATATTATCTATGAGACATTCATATGATTTGAGCATAATAATTTTGATGAATTTATTGTACGCCCCAAACGAGTACATGAGGATCATAAGGCTTTGGTGAAGATGTATGCTCCATTTTCTTCAGTTGGACAACAACTTATCTCCATGACCCTGTCCTCAATGAACTCATGCACATAGTGATACTGAATTTCTATGTGCTTGGTATGTGCATGGAAAGCAAGATTCTTGGCAACGGCCATGCAAATTTGGTTGTCACACTTCAACTCTGCAACCTCCTCTCCTTGTATTCCTATGTGCCATAGGATCCTCCTCAACCATGTTGCTTCACATGTTGCAACACATGCAGCTTTGTACTTAGCTGTAGTAGAAGATAATGCTACAATAGGCTGCTTCTTACAGATCCAAGAGAAAATCCTTGATCCTAAAGAGTAGCAATATCTAGAAACTAATTTTTTGGTATCAATATCTCTTACCCAATCTGAGTCACAGTATGCTACTAGAGATGATCCTTCTTCATAAAGAATATCATGATCAGTGGTTCGTTTCACATACCTGAGTTATTCGCATGCTTGCCTTCCAATGAGTTTGGCAAGGCTTATTAGAGAACCTGATTACTACTGCAACAATGTAAGAGACATCTGGTCTGCTATTGCACAAGTATATGAGGCTTCCAACTAGTTTCCTGTATCTTCCAAGATCCACTGGAGGTGCAGTATCTTCTATAGATAATTTTGTGTTGACCTCTATAGGTGTAGAAATTTCCTTGCAATCCTCCATGTCGAAGGCCTTTAATATTTGTTTTGCATACTTTTGTTGAGAGATGAAAATCTTCCTTGGTTCCAAACTTCAAGGCCTAAGCAATAATGCATTCAGCCCAAGTCTGTCATTTCAAATTCTAAACTCAGGGCATCTTTCGTTTGTTGAAGAAGAGCATCATCATTTCTTGTAATCGCAAGGTCATCTACATAGCATACAAGCACAATTGACTTCCCTCCTCTCTTTAGAACATATAAGTTAGCATCAGAAGCACATCTTTTGGAATCTAGATCCAAGAGATACTCATCTTGTTGAGGCCTAAGCAATAATGTATTAAGCCCAAGTCTGTCATTTCAAATTTTGAACTCAAGGCATCTTTCGTTTGTTGAAGAAGAGCATCATCATTTCCTGTAATCACAAGGTTATCTACATAGAGTACAAGCACAATTTCCTTCCCTCCTCTCTTTAGAACATACAAGTTAGCATCAAAAGCACATCTTTTGAAATCTAGATCCAAGAGATACTTATCTTGTTGAGGCCTAAGCAATAATGCATTTAGCCCAAGTCTATCATTTCAAATTCTGAAACTCAGGTCATCTTTCATTTGTTGAAGAAGAGCATCATCGTTTCCTGTAATCACAAGATCATCTACATAGAGTACAAGCACAATTGCCTTCCTTCCTCTCTTTAGAACATACAAGTTATCATCAGAAGCACATCTTTTGAAATCTAGATCCAAGAGATACTTATCTTGTTGATATATTTAGGTAGTGATGTGTGTGAACGCACTAGACCACTGGGGCACCTTTTTTCCCTTAGGAGGTTTTTCTCGGCTTATATATATGCCTATAACCCGAACATGTCACTTATCTTTGTATATTCTCTAGGTAATACATTCAATATTGTGTGTTGTGCTTCAAGCTTCTTGTTCTTCTTCCTTGTGCTGTTTGCGACTTCTATAGACCTTAAAATAGAACAATTGGTATCAAAGCAAGTCGGAACTTCATCTAGGGCATGTTGACACCCCTCGGTCACAGTCTCATAATCACACAAAATTTGGTGAGCATACTCAAGCTCATTAGGAGTTGAAGAAGGCTCGACTTTGTAGTGTCAAAATCGTGATATGATTTGGTTTCGGCCTTTGAACACACTATCGTAGCACATTGTAGCTCAAGCGTAAGCACCACCTCCTTTACTTGTCAATCCGCGGAGACGTGAGGACCGGTATGAAGACCACGAGCAAGTGAAGGCACAAGTGCGTGAGTGAAAGCACACAAACATGCACACACATACACACACACGCGCACAAAGTAAGATCAAAGACAGGAACAATGGAAAGCTTAGATTGCAAAAGAGTTCTCTTACAAAAGTTCTATTCTCTCACAAGCTAACCTCAAAAATGAGCTCTCTAGCTCTTTTTATAGTTTTTTGACTAGTTTTGGCCCTGTCCAGACCTAGTGTCCGGCCTAGTTAAAAATTAGGTTCCAGGGCTTATTTGAGGGCTCAAACGAAGTCTAAAAATTGTGAAAATTGGTACGATGGTACTTCTAATACTCCTCAAGCTCGAGGACTCCTCGGCTTGAACAAAATGGAGTTACTAAAAATAGATAATGGTATTTACAATGGTTTTTAGTGATGAAAATCACTATTTTTGTAGGGGATTCTTCTGAAAATTTGACATACACTTCTTAGAGCTCCCTACTTGCTCCCTTTCCTTGTGTGTCCACCTTTTGATGTGCATCCATGCTTTGTCCTTGACTTTGAGCTTCAACACTCCCCCCCCTCTCGAGTCTGTCGTCCCTGACAGACCCTTGTTGGAAGGGTTGTTCCATGTAGTGCTTTGAGAGGTGGTGTACGTCCATTGTGTGAGCTGGTTCCTTGGATTCCAGCAAGAATATGTCGTTGTGAGCTTTTAAAACTGCAAGTTGCTCAAAAGAGGTTGTCAAGAGTGATTTGGAGCAACTACTGGCTTCAATTTGCTTCCGAGATATGGATGTTGTTCCCATGACGTCCGCTAGCTCTTCCAAAGATGATGTTGAGAGCAGTCGTGCCAACTACTCATAACCCATAATGAATGATGGGTAAGTGTGTTCGTGCCTGGGTTGAAAAAAGTATGTGCCTTGTGCACGGCCTTGTAATGTAGCCCTATGCATGCTTACTTGGAAAATGCATTGGAAGAAGTATGGTGCAAAAATTGCGGGTCTTGAGCTAAGTGCTCAAGGGTATGCTGATGAAAAGGTTTCCTAAACTATCATGGTTATGGTGTTTCCAGAGGAAAGATACTTACCATGGAGAAGGTTGATGGATGTTTGTCTCTTCGTGTTGTACACTCGGCCTTTGGGATGGAACCTTGTTGCTGAATGTCCATGTTGATTGTCCATTGATGAGATCTTTTGAGTGGTGGATCCCCTTTCCTCTTTTCAAAGCAACCTTTGTCAGTAACAATGTGCATTTCTGAGCTTGGGCACATGCACGTTCACTTCCCTATATTGACACTCAGAGGAATATTGGACACGTGCCGGTTTCTAAGAGATTACCATGCTGATTGACATAGACCATCCACCAGTGCTACTGTTCCATACTGGTTCAGGAAATGCTGAGAATTGAATTGCTTTATATTCCTTGGCAAGCAACATCGGGAAACTACACCAAGCTGAGTTTCACATATTCTCTTTAGCTCACCATATGCAGGAGTCTTCTCCTCTAGAATTACCCTTTGCAGATATCTCCTTAGATGTTCTGGTACATGAAGTAGTTAAGCATCACTCAAGTTGTGGACCTTCAAGCTCTTCATTCCTTCAACTAAGCATGACTCATTCATGTTTCATAAGCCAAACCTAGGAACAAGCTTTCTCCCGCTGTTCTTTCTCCTCTTCTCTTTTTTTTTTTTTTTTTTTTTTTTTGTTTTTTTGGAGGAACAGGATATCACAAAACAAGAACACTAAAGTTAGTATCAATCGAAATATTTGACATATGTCATTGTGCTCTTGTGCGTGGGATTCTCAAGTGTGTCTATGCACGGCCGTGTAATGTGGCCCTATATTAATGCATACTTTGGAAATGCATGACCTGAATGGTGCAAAAGACAGGGTTGTGCAAGGAGCACATGGTTGTTGCTCGGTCGAGGCTTTCGGTGTTATTTGTGGAGGTTGATGCCGACCTTGGTGGAGGTATCCATTGAGTCGCGAACTGATGTAATCCTCCTTATTGGAGTCCATTTTAGAACATCATTTGGCACTGTAGAGGTCACTTCAGGCGTCTTTCTCTTTGGATGTTTGCTGAACTGTGGTATCTAGTGTGGTTGACGCTTTGGTTCAGTGTAGGCTACTTGCACTTTTGGCTTCCAAACCCATATCCTTTTTGCGTGTCTTCTTACTAATGTTGAAGAGCTGATTTGACCTTCCTTTGGTCTCTGTACGTGGTGCTTACCCTTTTCTCTTCGTGGCTTCTTTGTTGAAACCTTTTGCATGTGGGAGAACAAAGGTTGTTGTGGATGGAGAAGCTTCTTAGGTACCCACATCTGTAATTGCCCTTGTTGAGCTGCAGCTAACTTCTTAGGCACCCAAACTTGTTGGATACCTTGTGATTGAGCTTGTCTGAGCTGCTTCCTTCGTCTTCTGGGCTGGTTGGTTTGCATGGATGGAATTTGTGGGGGCAAGGTTGGTGGTTGCTCTCCTCTGCATACCCATATCTGCTTCATGCTCGGAACTGCTTTTTTAGCGAATGGTGTCTTTCTATTTGATGTGGCAGTTGTCGTGAACGGTTGTGTTTGCTTGTGTGGTGGACTCACTAGTGTGGTTACTTGATTCTTTAGGGAAGAAGAAAGATCCACCCGCCTTCGAACCTGGTCTTCCATGATTGACTCCTTCTGCATCATAGAGCTTTTGACACATACAACATCTTCGTTCATACGATTAGTCTTGGAAGAACTAAGAGAGTGTGTGGTGCCATGATTTAGGAGCATGCAGTTCTCTAATTCTAATGTAATGCATTGTTCATGTACCCAAACTTGAAGAATTTGACTTCTTAGGTTTAAGTTAACTGCATGGTCATAGATCCAATCTTGACCCAAGACAAGTGGTTCTGTAAGGTTCTCATCTTGACATACTAGCGCTTTGACTTTCATTGGAACATCTTGAAGGTAGATGGGAAGTTCCACCTCGCCCAAACAAGGGGTTTCCACACCTCCCAATCCTATGAGATAAGCTTCTATGGGATTGATGTTCAACTGCAAGTCTTGGCAGTAGGAAAGTCTAACTGCACTACTTGCTGCACCTGAGTCAATCAATGCTTTCACCGTCCTTGCACCCTTCCCTTGTCCTATCTCTATGGTCACAAAGGGTCGTCGGTCAATGACCTGAGAAGTTGCTATACCTGACTTCTGACACATATCCATGTGATATTTTGTGGCTTTTGAGTTGACATCTAGGCCTAATCGCCTTAACTTATTTCGCCTAATACGCTCTCTAGCCTCTACCTGTGCTTCTTCTCTCACTCTTAACTCTTCATCTTTTCGCTTCTTAGCAGTGTTGAGTCTCATTAGCATATCCTCAGTAAGAGGTTCTTGATATAGCTTGACTCTACAGCCACTGATATAGTTTGGCAAGATATCTCCTTCTAGCGTGGCCAACTGAACTGCACCACTAGTTGAAATTCTATTAATGATCATGGGTCCGTATCCTCTTTTTTCCAACTTACGGGCATGTTGTTTTAGTGTGTATATCAACACTAGATCTCCCTCTTTTAATCCCTTATCCTTGATGTGTGCATCAAAGTAAGCCTTTTGCCTCTTCTTTGCAGCGTAGATGCCTGCTGCCGCTCGTAGCCTCGTCTCACCCAAGCGTTCGAGATCAAAGATCCTAGAGGACAATTCATGCCCATTCCACTCATACTCTTGTGCTACTTTTAAGGCAGGGATTAAGAAATCTAATGGTAGCACAGCGTTCTGTCTGAAGACCATCTGAAATGGGGTGGCGTTGAGTACCGTTTTGTAGGCAACTCGATAAGCCCAAACAGCATGATGAAGTTGTTTGTCCCAATCAGAGCGTTTATTATTTACCAGTTTTGTCAATACGTTACAAAGAATCTTATTGGTACTCTCGGCTTGTCCGTTGGCTTGTGGGTGATAGGGGGCAGATTTCTTATGTATCACCAAGAATTCTTGGAGAAGATTTTCAATGACTTCATTCAAGAAGTGTGTGCCTCTATCGCTCACCAACTCTATTGGTAGTCCATATCTCGTGAACACATTCTCGAATAAGAACTTAGCCGTAGTCTGAGCATCATTCTTTGTCGTGGCTTTGACTTCTACCCACTTTGTAAGGTAATCTGTGGCTACAATGATGTACTCTGCATGGGAGTTTCTAGTTGGGGGGTTAATAGGACCTATGAAGTCTATGCCCCACTTCGAAAATGCACGTCCTCCCATCATTGGCCTCAAGGGCATCTCGTCTTTTCTCACTGGATATTGTGCACGTTGGCATGTGTCACATTTCTTCACATAGGTCTGTGCGTCCATATGAAGAGTGGGCCACCAAAGTCCTGAGAATAGAATGGTCTTGATCACTCGGTCAGGACCAAAATGTCCACCTGCAACACCGCTGTGTGCAGTCTCTAAGACCTTTAAATAGTCTGATTCATGAACGCATAGTCTTAAGTAACCATCTTTGCCTCTTCGGTATAGGTTGTCCCCTACTAAGGCGTAGCCTTGAGCCTCTTGCTCCATGCTTCGTCTTCGTGCTAGACTAGCCTCTTTGGGTAATCTTCCCGATCTCATAAACTCTACCAATGGAGCACTCCAATCTGGAATTAATGACACTTGATAAAGGGTCGCATGCTCCACTGGGGGTCTCTCTCTGCACCTTGGACAATTCTTAATCCACTCATGTATTTCTTTGTCCATGCTAGGCCAATACACTCCTAAACGCTTTAGATTCTGCAATGTTCGTTGTTTAGAATAGTGATTTCCTAGCATTCCTTCATGGGCTTGTTGCAGCCAACTACTATGTTCATCATCCTCCACACAACAAGCTAATACACCCTCAATATCTTGTTTGTACATGCTTCCTGCTAATATGTGATATTTTTGTGATTTTACAATTTCTTCTTGTGATGTTTTCACATTCTTATTTGCAGGGCCAAAGGTTAGGACTGGTACCAACTTATTTGCCCATTTAGGAACAACTTCTAAATTGAACAGATAAGCATCGGGTAATTCGTCAGACACTCCTTGCGGTGACTCTCCTGAAGTGATGCGAGAAAGGTGATCTGCCCGAAGGTGGGTTCTACCTTTCCTGACAACAACTTCAAAGTCATATTCCATTAGTAAGAGGAACCATCTTACTAAGCGTCCAGTGTTGCAAGGTTTATTGACCAAATATAACAAAGCTTGATGATCAGTGAAAAACTTGAACTTGTTGGCCAATAGATAGTGTCTAAACTTCTTCACAGCATATACCATGCCTAAGCCCTCTCGCTCAGTTGTGGTATAGTTCCGTTCAGCTGCAGTGAGCTGTCTACTAGCATATGCTATGGGTAAATCTAAGTTTCCTTCACTTGTGGGTTGTGCTAGCACACATCCTATGGCATGATTGGATGCATCCACATGGACATGGAAGGGTTTATTCCAATCAGGAGTGGTGAGTATTGGTGCCGTGCACAAACGTTTCTTCAGTTCGTTGAAAGAGTTCTCGCATTCGTCGTTCCACTCGAAATTAGACAACAAGGCATAAAGGGGTCTAGCTATGATCGCGTACATGTGGATAAACCTACGGTAGTATCCACAATGGCCCATAAAGGCTTGTACCTCTTTAATATTCCTTGGCCTTGGTAGCTCCGCTATGGCTCGTACCTTATCTTCATCTGTTGAGATTCCATTCTTAGAAACAATATGACCTAAGATTTTACCTTGACGCACCATAAACACACACTTTTCTGGGTTCAGACACACTCGATATTCTCTACACTTGTTGAAGATTTGTCTGAGCTCAGGGATGTGAAACCTTCTTTCTTGGGAATGAGCACATAAATCATCCACATACACTTCTAAGCTCTTTCGCAAGAACTCTTTGAAGACATGACACATGAGCCTTTGGAATGTTGCAGGTGCATTGGTGAGCCCAAATGGCATCACACGAAATGCAAAGATTCCCCACTCTGTAGCAAAAGCTGTTTTGTGTTGATCTTCTGGGGCAATGGCTACTTGATTGTAACCTGAAAATCCATCAAGGAAGCTATAAACTTCCTTGCCTGCAACACGCTCCAATAGGTGTTCTGTGATTGGAAGTGGATAACTATCTCTAATCGTAGCGGCATTAACTTTTTTAAGGTTAATACACACTCGCAACTTCCCGTTCTTCTTGGGTACTACAACAATGGGGGACACCCATTCGGTATGCTCAATCTCATAGATGAATCCAGCTTCAATCAACCTATCAATTTCTTCTTTTATTTTGGCTGCATAGGTATCATTATATGTGTAGGGCTTCTGTTTGGTGGGCTTAGCATCAGCAGTCATGGGGATAGTATGAGAGCAAATTCTTGGATCTACCCCTTTCAAGTCTCTATAGTGCCACGCAAACACATCCCTATATTCCCTTAATAGAGCGACAAGCTCCATTTCTTCTCTTGCACTTAGGTCGTCTCCTATATATGTGCATCTCTCTTCATTTTCTTCGATGGTCACTACAATCTTCTTGGTCTTTTCTTTATTATCATATGATTCTCCTATGATGGCCTCTCTCTTAGGAATTCGTACCAAAATTTTGCGGTCGTCAACTTCATATTTCTTGAAGTTTTCCGGTACTTCAAACAATGATTCCTCCTCTTCTTGTTTCACTGCTTTTCTTTTCTTTTTCTTTTGACTACTCTCACTTCCATCCTTTGATTTTACTGTTTTAATACTTGTGAGAGGTTCTTCTTCTTTCTGGGTGAACACTCCTATATCTTCTAGATAGTGCTGCTCTGAGTTAAAGCAACTATCCATCACAATAGACTCCAGATCATCGTCATTCTCTTCTTCTTCTATGATATCACTAGGGTCACATTCTTCTAGCAAGGGTTGACACATGAACACTGAGATATCATAACCCTCCTCATCACAATGAGGTGTCCACGGTTCCTCATTGACAGCAATGTCCATGGTGGCTAAGATTTCTGGCCAGCCATGAGGCTCAAACTCCTCATCTGGAAAGATCATCGGTGTGTAGGCTGGGTCTCTAACTGGTCTATCTCCTAGCGAAGTTCCTTCTTCTCTTGCCTTTAAACGTTTTTCCTCTTCCTTTGCGACCTTGCACATCCACAAATGAGTATCTTCATGCAGCCATGATGGATCAGGTGAACTTTCAGAATGCACAGAGATGGAAACTTCTTTCGCTTGGTGGATAGAATTCCACTGTAGGGGTGGTACATCTCTGAAGGTGTAATCCTTCAAATTGACCTTGGTGGTGACCCCTAAGTGCTGTAAGTACAAGGAGTTAGTTCCCCAATCCTGTACTATTTGCAACTGTCGTAGGAAGGGTCTTCCTAGGATCATCTCATAGACATTATTTTTCTCAAAGTCACATATAGCAAATGTATGCTCAAACTCTACACCACAAGTGGTTAGAGTGATCCCTTCTAGCAATCCTAGAGGTCTTTCAAAATGACCATCAGCCATTTGAAGCTTCATTCTAGTTGGTCTTAATGTGGGCTTGCCCCATTGCTTCCACAAGGAGGTGGTCGCAATAGCAACACCAGCACCTGAATCTATGATTGCTTTGGTTGTGTAACCTTGGTAGGTGATTGGAAGATAAGTATTACCTTCTTCACCCTCACACATGTCCCCTATTTTGTCTAGAGGTATCTCTGGTACCCTTTGCTTGGAGCCTGCTTTTGGCATGTTGGAATCAAGTTCTGGAACCTGATCCTTCACATGATTCCAAAGCTCAGGTTTTGCTTTGAGCAGCTCTTCTACAGTGAGATGACACTGAACCTTAGTGTTCTTCACGACATCTGTGTTCCTTGGAACCACTGAGTCTTCATTTCTTACTAGTATTGTGGGAGCTCTAATCTGGAGAGATTCAGATTCCCATGGGCCTGGAAACTGAGGCAGTTCTTCTAAGGTATTAGATTCAAAATCTAACCTTTCGTCTTCTTGTTGTTCTGCTTCATCTCCGTAAATAGATGGAATGTCTTGGGGAAATTGATCATGAAGATCATCAATCTCAGGAATAGGAGGGGAATTACCCTTCTCCTTGCCCCATTTCTCTTCTTGTATTTCCCGCAAGAATTCTTGAGAATACTGTTGAATTGAAGGAGGTATTCCTGGATCTGTGGAATTAGGAACATAAGCTCCCATTGGTGGTGAGCTTCCTCTTTCAATAACTGGTTGAGCCTGTGGAGGTAATAACACTTGTGGTTTGTTTACCAACTGCTCTAATCGTTCTAGTAAGCCCTGGAAGTGCAATTCCCCTTTGACAGAGTTTGTCTGATTGAACTTTTGACTAGTTTCAAGTATAGCTTGAGCTTGTTCTACCATTTTCATGCACATTTTCATCCGTTCAATCTCTAAGTCCGCTCTAGGGTAACTCTTGTCTAGGTTTGCAGCTGTAGGCCCTTCTTGAAGTCGAGCCTGGTAGGCCTTGAACATCATGTCCAAGCCTTCTGGGGTTGGATCTGCAAGAACAGACCCTGGTTGTGGTCTATTTACAATGGGTGGTGGGGTGGGATGAGGTGGAGTGGATGGAGTTTCGGCATGCGAGGGGCTTTGAGATGCAATGTCTTCTATTTTTGTTTTCGCTTCTTTTAAGCTTTCTTCTAGTTCCGATAACTTTTTATTCCACTTGCGATTGGCCTTCTCTCTGGTATCCTTCCATGTTCTTGTTTTCCTCTTACTAGGCTCTCCCGATTCACTCAACTCTGATTGTTCTACTGGTTTATCCTGTTTTAATGCTTGTGCCCTAGTAACTGCCTGTATAGGTGCCACATTACTGCTACTTGAACTTGAATCCGCCACTAAGCCTACCACATTAATGGGTGTAATCTTGGGTGCACTGGAGGGGTTTCTTGGACAATCTCTAGGGAGATGGTCTTTGCCACAATCAGGGCAAAAAACCTGTATTGTGATAGCCTGTCCTTGACTCGGAGATGATGGGTGGGGACAGTCACGAATGAAATGATCACCTTGACATCTAAAACAAGATCCTCTAGGGGCTTGTGGCCTCATTTGTCTCAATTGGGGCCTAGGGTTAGGATTTGTGTACATGACATTGGAGTATTCTGGCTCCCAATTTTGCTCCATAGGTGGTGCCTCATATTGATACGAGTAAATCTCACTATGTTCAGGTGACCCTGTGTAATACGCATGTGGACTACCTTCATGGGAGTAGTCTGAACTATGGGCATGAGAGTCATTATCTGGTATCAATGGGGTTAGTGGCACCAATGCTCTATTTGGATTTTCCTCTCCCACCGCATATTTGACTGGAATCACGTTGGCTGGAGCTGGTGGTTGGTTTCCCAAGACAGGTTGTGGCCTATATGGTACCTGATATTGCTGTTGTGGTCTATAATATGGCTGTTGGTATTGGTTCTGATACCTACCTTGTGGGTAAGGTTGCTGATAATTCTGTCTAACAGCCTGCCTATTATAGGGACAATCTTGAGCCGTGTGGTTTGTGTATTTTCTCTCAATAGTGCAATATGGAGCATTCCTTTCTCTAATGTTTTGGTTTTGCATTGGGCATACATTAGCCATGTGGTCGCCCCCACAAGTATAACACCGATTCACAGGAGTGACTCTCTGTGTTTGTTTATTTTGGACTCCCAGCTTCTTGGCAACCTGCTCAGCTATCTCCTCTATTTCTGTGGAGATCTTTGAAGTATGACTAGTAGAACTATCCGAATCTTTGTAGAGTTTGGGCAATCCTAACTCCTCACCCAAGTTATCTTCTATGTCAATGCATGTCCGCACGCACTCTTCTATGGATCTAGGCTCTTTCAAATATACATATGATCTTAATTTTGTGCTCAGTAAGCCATCTAAGAACAAAGCCACTTGTTTGGCTGGTGTGGGTAACTCGGGAGCAGGGCATCTTTCTAGGTACTGTCTGAACCTTCTACCTGCTAGTCGCACTGTTTCTTGGGGTGTCTGCTTGAAACTGTGGATCAAGGATGATGTGTTATGCCTGATACCACTCTTGGAAAACTCTACAATGAATTCGTCTAGCAGTTGACCTATATCGCGATAGTTGCGACTACTCAATGGTTGAAACCAAGCCAAGGCAGTGCCCTTAAGAGTCAAACCAAATGCCTCGTATTGGGTGAATAAATCCTCAACCTGTTCAGCTCTTAACACTTGTTTGAACTCGGCCACATGATCATAAGGATCTCCTGACCCGTCAAAATAGTTCTTCATTGCCTTGATCACTTGAGTGGGTCTAAGGGTTCTTGGGTGCTCTCGGGGTCTAGGCAATGGAAAATCATGTTCATCTCTTTTTTGCCTATGTGCTTGATATCTCTCTCTTTCAGGTCTTTCATTTTCAAATCCTGATCTATTCCTGCCCATGGTGTGTGCAAAACTTACCTCAGGTCTCTCTCTAGTTCTTTCTCTCTGGGCTTCAAGAGCATGGGAAGATCCTACACCTTGGAGGCCACGGGAAACATTGGATCTTGGTGGGGGGAGAATCAATTCATTCTTCCAAGTATATGCATGTCTATCATGTTCTGTTACCAAGAAAATTTTCTCTGATGTGTTATCTAGGTAAACAACTTTGCCTGGCATCTCTGGATCCTTGAACTCGTAGATGATGACTATGCCCAATTGGCTAGGTTGATCTGGCTTGAATCTCCAAAAGGCTTCCTCTGTTTCTCTATTCAAAAATAGTTCTATGCTTTTGTTATCTTGAGGGATCCAGTCTGGAGTGATCACTCGGGTCAAAACTGACTTACCTCTAGGAGTCTGGGGTCCTTGTCCTACATTTCCTTGTTCTAGGTCTCCTATTTCATTCTCAGGAATGACATTTCCGTCCGTCCTATCTGGTAGGTTGGTGACCACATACATGGTTCCTTCCTTATCAATGTATGAACCCTCTTCGAACTTGACCACCGGGTGTTCAAGTCCAAAGGATTGATCTGGATTTTTGAGTTGGACCACTGATCGCCTCAGACCATCCTCGTAGATGCGAGCACCTAATTGGTTGGTCCGAATATATTCCAACTGTGTCTTATAGGGACCTTCTGGTGTTTGTAGATGGGCAGTCCCGGAGCCACCTGCAGGTTTTCCCATACTAAAAGACATTTCTGAATCACTTGTGTCTGAACTTAGTAAAAGATGACCACTTATTTGTTGTGCCCAAGACTTGGATGTATGGTTGACACTAGCCTCAGAAGATCTAATGCTTTGTTTATCCTTGCCTAATTGTCTACTAGATCTCAGGTTCATAAGCTTTAGTCAAGAGTCCAAATTTTCCCCTTGGTATGGTTCAAAATTCTATGGAGTCCCCTTAGTTCCCTAGTCCCACTTGAGGGTCTACTTTAAATTATCCTATCTCAAAATCAACACGTTATTCTTGAAAAAAACAGTTGAGGTCGTGTAGGACTTGAAACGAGCTTTCTAACGAGCTATAGAGCTCAAAAAATGGACTTTGGATGAGAAAGTTATGCCGATTCAGGCTCCTGGGGGTCAAAACAGGCAAACAGGACCTTTGGAGAAAATCGCGATTTTGTGAACTTTCAGAGAATCGCAATTTTGAGCACAAAATCGTGTTTTAGAGAATCGTGTTTTTTGACATGAAAATCACGATTTTGAGCACAGAATCGTGTTTTAGAGAATCGTGTTTTTGGCATGAAAATCGCGATTTTGATCACAAAATCGTGTTTTAGAGAATCGTGTTTTTGGCATGAAAATCGCGATTTTGATCACAGAATCGTGTTTTAGAGAATCGTGTTTTTGGCATGAAAATCGCGATTTTGATCACAGAATCGTGTTTTAGAGAATCGTGTTTTTGGCATGAAAATCGCGATTTTGATCACAGAATCGTGTTTTAGAGAATCGTGTTTTTGGCATGAAAATCGCGATTTTGATCACAGAATCGTGTTTTAGAGAATCGTGTTTTTGGCATGAAAATCGCGATTTTGAGCACAGAATCGTGTTTTAGAGAATCGTGTTTTTTGACATGAAAATCGCGATTTTGATCACAGAATCGTGTTTTAGAGAATCGTGTTTTTGGCATGAAAATCGCGATTTTGATCACAGAATCGTGTCTTAGAGAATCGTGTTTTTGGCATGAAAATCGCGATTTTGAGCACAGAATCGTGTTTTAGAGAATCGTGTTTTTTGACATGAAAATCGCGATTTTGAGCACAGAATCGTGTTTTTAGAGAATCGTGTTTTTTGACATGAAAATCGCGATTTTGAGCACAGAATCGTGTTTTTATAGAATCGCTTTTTTTCCAAAATCGTGTTTTTGCTGAAAATCGTGATTTGTGAAAATCGCGATTTTGAGCACAAACACAGAATCGCGATTCTGAGAATGACCACAGAATCGTGATTTTTCAGTCAACTTTTAGGCGGGAAAACTGAAAATCGTGATTTTTCAAAAAATTTTGAATTTTCACAGAATCGCGATTTTCATCACAGAATCGCGTTTTTTTGGCGGGAAATTCAAATTTCTGAGCGCCGGCTATGGCGAGCTCCGTATGAGCAGAAAATCATGAAAAAAACACAGCGCTTGCTCTCCCTTGCTTCTCCTAACTCCTTCCCACACAATAATGCATGAAAAATGGTATGGAAATGGTGAAAATGCACTAAAAAACAAGAAATTTCTATGAAGAAGAAGATGGAAGAAGGTGGGGATGATGATGATGATGAAGATGAAGAGGAAAAAACAGAAAATGAACTGAAATGACAGATTTTTTACCTTCCAACGTCGCAAATCTACGATCTTACCATCACAACGCTCGTCCTCGAAGCTCTCTCCCCGGCAACGGCGCCAAAATTTGGTGTAGCTCAAGCGTAAGCACCACCTCCTTTACTTGTCAATCCGCGGAGACGTGAGGACCGGTATGAAGACCACGAGCAAGTGAAGGCACAAGTGCGTGAGTGAAAGCACACAAACATGCACACACATACACACACACGCGCACAAAGTAAGATCAAAGAGAGGAACAATGGAAAGCTTAGATTGCAAAAGAGTTCTCTTACAAAAGTTCTATTCTCTCACAAGCTAACCTCAAAAATGAGCTCTCTAGCTCTTTTTATAGTTTTTTGACTAGTTTTGGCCCTGTCCAGACCTAGTGTCCGGCCTAGTTAAAAATTAGGTTCCAGGGCTTATTTGAGGGCTCAAACGAAGTCTAAAAATTGTGAAAATTGGTACGATGGTACTTCTAATACTCCTCAAGCTCGAGGACTCCTCGGCTTGAACAAAATGGAGTTACTAAAAATAGATAATGGTATTTACAATGGTTTTTAGTGATGAAAATCACTATTTTTGTAGGGGATTCTTCTGAAAATTTGACATACACTTCTTAGAGCTCCCTACTTGCTCCCTTTCCTTGTGTGTCCACCTTTTGATGTGCATCCATGCTTTGTCCTTGACTTTGAGCTTCAACACACATCTATAGGCAATTTCATCTTTTTGTGTGAAAGATATATACAGGTTTTCGTTTGTCAGTATAAGCAACTCGAAGTCTGCTACATGTTTAGCAAAACTTGACAGGGTAGTTCTATTCAACTTTTTGAGATACAATCATTTTTCTACATCATGGTATTTCAATTAGTGGTCATGGTTGAAAGCAATGATGTATTTCGTATATTGGTTGTTGAGGATAAGTTGGATGATACCTATTACCCATTATGGGCTTATATGATGCGTCATGTATTGGTTGCAAAAGGACTTTTGAATATTGTGCAAGGTATTGAAAAACCTCCTATTACATCTACAAACACAGTTGTTGAAGGTGATGCAGACGGTGTTGAAGATGGTGATATTCTTCAGGTTCCTATTCATGCTATGTTTCTTGCTTCACCCACTGTAGAGCAACTTCATTGGGATGGCATAGATGCTTAGACACATGCATTGGTAACCTTGTCTATCAAACGTACCATTATTCCTCACATTCACTCTTGCAGAATAGCAAAGGATGCTTGGGATACACTTATCACTTTATACCAGGCAAGGAATGAGGCTCTTATTGCTTACCTTGGAAAATAATTGGAGAGTGAGCACATGAATGAAGGAGATTCCATGGATAGTTTTTTAACAAAGATCAAAGTGTTAGATGCAAAGCTTTGGTATGCATGCTTTGGTCATTTGAATTTTGCTAGTTTCCTATGTCTACAAAAATCTTAAATGGTGTCCTCTCTGCCCAAACTTGAGGCACAAGGTAAACATGTTTGTGAAGGCTGTATTTTGGGCAAAATGCAACGTTCCTCATTTCCAAAAGCTGGTTCAATTAGAGCTAGTCAGAAATTGCAGCTTGTTCATAGTGATGTTTGTGGTCGTCTGTAGATGCCGTCCTTTGGGAACTGCCTTTACTTCGTGACTTTTATCGATGATTTTTTTAGCCATGCATGGGTGGATCCACTAAAAGCAAAGACTGAAGTGTTTATGCGATTTGAACAGTTTCTAGTTTTGGCTGAAAATATGTCAGCATGTAAAATGGGCACCCTCTATTCTGATTGAGGGGGGGAGTATATGTCTTCTGACTTTAATGCATTTCTGGATGAACGTGGGATAAAACATCAGTGTACAGTGTCGTATACACATCAATAGAATGGACTTGTTGAAAGGAAGAATAGGTCACTCATGGAGATGGTGACATGTATGGTCAAGAGTCAGGCTTTACCACATAGTTTCTAGCTTGAGGTTGTTACGTGTGCAACATATATACTTAATAGGTGTCCCACTAAAGCATTGCATTC
Source organism: Ceratopteris richardii (assembly GCA_020310875.1). Classification (NCBI taxonomy): domain Eukaryota; kingdom Viridiplantae; phylum Streptophyta; class Polypodiopsida; order Polypodiales; family Pteridaceae; genus Ceratopteris; species Ceratopteris richardii. Next base: position 47,823,209 of record CM035432.1, on the reverse strand, counting down.
TATGACTCCATATGAGGCTTGGCATGGTCGCAAGCCATTTGTTGCTCATTTTCATGTCTTTGGTTGTCTTGCATATGCATTAGTGCCTGCACAACAACGTAGGAAATTGAATGATAAAGTAGTGAAATGTATTTTTGTTGGGTACAGTTCTGAAAGCTATCGTCTGTATCATCCACATGCTAAATGCATTTTGATTAGCTATGATGTTTTTGTGGAAGATGCAATTCAACCGTTACTTTCATGTACTAAGGAGACAGCAGTTAGCTCCAAGGATATGTATGACACTTAGTTGCCTCTTTTTATAGGTGGACACTCTAGTGCTAGTCCAAATGAGGTGATTTCTTAGCCTTTACAGGTTTCATATGATTATGTAGATCATTCCATTTCTGATGTAAATTTACATGATTCACTTTTTGATATAGAGGAGCTAAAGACTATGCCTAAATGGCTAGTGCAAACTTTACGAGATAGCAAATTAGATGCACCTCTATTGTATCATACTCGTTCAAGCTCTCATAATGCTTCTTTTGCATCAGATTTCTATGTTATGGCTGCCTCTAGTCTTTGTGATGAGAATGAGCCTATTTCATTTGATGAAGCACAAAATTCTAAATATTGGATGGCTACTATGCAATGAGAATATGATGCTATTATGAAAAATGGTACATGGTCTTTATGTGACTTGCCTCATGGCAAGAAGGCCATTGGCACTAAGTGGGTATACAAGTTAAAGTGCAAACCTGATGGAACAATTGACAGGTATAAGGCTATGCTTGTTGCAAAGGGTTATGCTCAAGAAAGATGCATCGATTTTGATAAGACCTTTGCTCCTTCATGCCGAATGACCACTGTTTGTAGCATCCATGCACTTGCAGCTCATAATGGTTGGAACGTATATCAGTTGGACATTAAAACTGCATTTTTGAATGGTGACTTGCATGAAGAAGTGTATGTTTTTGAGCCTCGTGGCTTTGTGCAGAAAGGGCATGAAAAAAAGTGTGTAGGTTGATAAAGGCATTATATGGTTTGAAGCAAGCACCACATGATTGTTATGAAAAGATACATGCCTACATGATTGCACATGGTTTTGAGAATAATCCAACTAAGAGCACCTTATATGTTAAGCGTGCAAATGATGTGCTTCTGATCATTGTTATCTATGTTAATGACATGCTGCTCACTGGTCCTTATGAGAAGCATATTGCTGATTTTACGACTAATTTGCATGCCTCATTTGTCAGATTTGGGGCATTAATGCATCATTATTTCGCCATTCAGTTTGTGCAAGTTGATGGCAACAATGTTTGTGTCAAACAAAATATATTAACACATTATTGTAGCATTTTGGCCTTGAAGACTACAAACCTATTGCCACTCCTAGGGAAACAATTTTACGGTTTTCTTCACGATGCTGGAGATGCATTTGATTCTATTCTCTATTAGCGGGCTATTGGATGCTTGATTTACTTATGCATTACTCGACCAGGTATTTAGTTGCTATCTCATAGATGAGCAGGTTTATGCATTGTCGGGTGTAAAGCATTGGCAAGCAGTTAAGCGCATCTTTCACTACTTGACTCGTACACAACTACTTGCATTGTTTTATCCCAAGGGGAAATCACTACTGCCCGATCTACATGCTTTTTCTGACTCTGATTGGGCTGGTTGCTATGACACTCATGTGTCCACGTGTGGTTTTTGCTTCATGCTTGGTAGCTCATGTATATCTTGGTTGAGCAAGAAGCAGCCTACTATGGCCACTTCTAGTTGTGAGGTTGAGTACAGGGCAACTTTCACAATGATTGTTGAGTGTGTGTGGCTCAACCGCCTTATGGTTGATTTGGGTGTTGGTTAGCCTTCTGACACCACCATCTTCACTGATAGTTAGAATGCATTGGTAATTGTGATGAACCCTGTGTTCCATGCTCACACTAAGCACATTCAGGTGCACTATCATTATGTCAAGGAGAGGTTTACTGCTAGCGAGATCAGTTCGGCATATGTGCCCACATAGGAGAACATTGCAGACCTTTTCACAAAGGCTCTCCATTGGGAGAAGCTTGAAATTTGGGCCTACTTCCTTTTGTGGATTGATTCCACATAGCTTGGCACTTCCTTATACATGAGTGACAACTCCTTGTTCACCGCATCACTCCAAGGGGGGATTTGTTGATATATTTAGGTAGTGATGTGTGTGAACACACTAGGACCATCGGGGCACTTTTTTCCCTCTTCATGAGGTCTTTTCCTCGGCTTATATATAGCGCTATAACCCTAACAATTCACTTATCATTGTATATTCTCTGGATAATACATTCAGTATTATATGTTGTGCTCTAAGCTTCTTCTTCTTCCTTGTGCTGTTCGCATGCTTTTGTAGACCTCAAAATCCAACATGTCTATCTATTGGTACCATGCTCTAGGGGCTTGTTTTAGCCCATATAATGCCTTCTTCAGCTTACATACCTGTTTCTCTGAATGGCGAGCCTTAAACCTTGGTGGCTGAGACATATATACCTCCTCCTTAGGGTCTCGATTCAAGAGCGCTCATTTGACATCCATGTGATAGACTTGCCAATGCTTATGTGCAACCATAGCTAGTACTACTTAGATAGTGGTCATCCTTATAGTCGGGGCAAATGATTCACAAAAGTCAATACCTTCAACTTATGAGTAGCCCTATGCAACAAGTCTTGCTTTGTACTTTAGAATTCTAGAGTACCATCAGCCTTGTACTTTAGCTTCTAGACCCACTTGGTGCCAATGACTTTATGCTAAGGGGGTCGATCCACTAGCTCCCAAGTTCCATTCTTCATGATATTGTTGTATTCTGTTTGCATGGCAGCCCTCCAATTTGGATCATGGAGTGCCTCTTCCACATTGGTTGGTTCCTTTGCTTGTTCTTGAATGAGATCAACCATCAGGGCTGTGTTTACAATATGGACACTTGCCCATGTCTATTCCTCTATTCTCTATGATCACCTCGTCCATTTGCAACCTGTTCTAGTGACTGTGGGATGGGGTTTATAGAATCATAGAGCTGCCTCATCCAACATGGAAATGTCTTTTCCACTTGGATGATGACAAGTTAGTGACTTTCAAACTCATCATATGAAGATGATGCTTCCTTCTATTGTGTAGAAGGGATAGCTCTTGGGCAAGGTTCATAGTGGATTTCCCCTTTGCTTGATGATAAAGCCGAAGCTCTCTTTTCCTCCTCCACTGCATGTGGCTGCTCCTCCTTAAACACCACATCACGAATCACCATGATCTTCTTAGCCTCAGGGTCATATGGCTTATAGGCCTTCTTATCTTCGTTGTACCCTAGGAGGATACATTTGATGATTTTTGGTTGAAGCTTGTTTTTCTCCCTACCTGGGACATGTACATAACATTCACTTCCAAATACTTTGAAATGGGAAACAAAAGGCTTTTTACTAGTGTAGGCCTCTTGTGGAGTCTTTCCATCAAGTGCATTGGCGTAGCTTCGATTCAAGATGTAGACAACAATGTTGAAAACCTCTGCCCAAAATTGATTAGGCAAACCCTTTCCCTTCAATATGCACCTTGACATCTCCATGATGGTTCGAGTTAGATTTTGACATTCTGCAACACTGTTTTGTTGAGGGCTATGTGCCATTGTGAGTTGATGCTTGATTCCTTTACTCTTGCAGAAATCTTCAAACTCCATTGGTGTGAACTCCCCATTGCCATCTGTCCTGAATTTCTTCATCTTCTTCCATATTTCTGTTTCAACAAGTTGAATCCATTCTTTAAAATGACCAAAAGCTTGAACCTTATCGCGAAGGAAGTACACCCACATCTTCCTGCTATAGTCATTGATAAGTAACATGAAGTAGGAAGATCTACCCAAGGCATATGTAGGCATTTTTCCACACAAGTCAACATGCAAAAACTCTAGAGGATAGCTTGCTTGTTCTTGCTTTCTTGTGGAGATGCCTTCCTCTGTTGCTTGCCCATCATGCAAGCTTCACATGGTTCCTTGATTTTTGCAAGATGGTAGGTGTGCAACCATACCCCTGTGATGCTTCTCCTTCAGAACAGGGTGTCCGATGTGGCCAAATCTCTCATGCCATAGCTTACTTGTGCCCACACTTGTAGTGGCTATAAGAGCACACAACTCATACAAGATGTTCCTCCTTCTACCAATCCCAACAATGTTGTTGTTACTATCCATAATCTTAGCACTTGTCTTACTAAAAGATACTTGATGACCTTGATCAATTATAGAAGCTACTGAAAGTAGATTTCATTTGATTTGTGGAACATACAACACATTTGAAAGATTTTTGACATCCCCATTAGAGTTAATGAAAGAAACCATACCTTCACCCTCTGCAGGACATCTTGCATTGTTGCCTACCTTCATTGTGATGGGTTCCTTTAGAGGCTGTAAGGAATAGTAAAGGTCCCTTCTGCTCATCATATGATGAGATGCAACACTTTCCAACACCCGTGAGTCATCTGTTCTTGAATCATCAGCCGAGATGCATACCTCCTCTATCATAACAAATAACCCAAGCTGTGTCTCTGCTGTGTTGGCAGACTCCTTGCCCTTGTCACTTTTTGAAGAGCCATTTTTCTCTTCTACCTTCTTGATGTAACAATCTTGGATTTTGTGTCCTTTCTTCTTCCAGTGGAGACACTCCCCCTTGAACTTCATTTTGTCGTTCTGCTTTTTGTCACCATTTTTTGAAGAGTCCATTTTGCCTCCTTTGGCATTTGATGTGAATGCAACATCTCCTTTGCTTCCACCACTCCTTTCCTTGAGCCACAACTCCTCCTCCATGAGTAAGGAACTAAATTATTCAAAAGTTAGTGGTTGAGGTTTGAGTTGAGTATTAAGAGTAGTTATCAAACCATCAAACTTAGGTGGAAAAATTTAAAGACAATGGCAAGCTAGCTCCTCACTTGATTTTTGTACACATGCTCCTACTATTTGATCGATTCTTTATGCAAGTGATAAACACCTCTACACTCTCCCAATCAGAAAACCTTGCTGTTGCTAGTTGATTCTCCAAGTTCTAAATCCATGTCTGATTACGCGTTTCATACTTCTCAATATGTTCTATGCTTCACATGCCTTGGTATATGCTGAATGAGAGTCAGAACACTGTTAGTAGTACTTATAACTAGAGAACATAGTGCATTTGTGTTTCTACCTTTCGAAGCATGTAGAAGATTAGCATCATGAGGAACCATTCGGCTAGGATTATTTGGATGAGGTGTTTCTTGGGCCTCATGATCAGTCCCAAGAATAGTCTGTAGAAGCTCATATAAATTAGGATAGAAGTGACTTTAAACTTCCACAAGGTGTAGTTCGTACCATCAAGTTTACCTTTTATGAAGCCTGGTGGTTGTATCCACAATGTTGGGATGACCGGCATCATTGTTGCTCTTGTCTGTGCTCCACTTACTCCCATTGACGAACCACCTTGATTTCCAGTTGTAGATGATGACATACTGCTTGACAACTTCTCTCTTTTTTTAATGAAACCTCTCCGTTTTTTCTTTCGTACCACTTAGAGTCTTCTAAGCTATGATACCATGTAAGAAAATAATAGGTCAACACAATAAAATAGTAGATAGAGTTGAGAGAAAAAGTAGATAAAGATAGATGTAGACTGAGAGATAGAGAAATCAAATTCTTAGATTGCCAAGCATAATGCAGTTACAACGATGGTGCTGTCCACACATGTGCTCCCAATGTGGAGCTTAGATGGTGATCTAGATAGACTCTAGATGAAGGGCTTACTAGTGCACAATGCTATGTAAAGCTCAACCTGGGCCATGCTTATATAGCTTTTACAAGGGGAGTCAATATAGATAAATGTAGTCCAAAGATACAAAATAGTCGGTAAAATATACAATCCTCCAATATCTCAATGACCAGAAGTCCTATCGTCTCGGCCCTATGGGCCAAGAGGATAGGCCCTTGGACCCGAAAGAAGGGGGCAAGCCCCCCTCTATGCTCCCCCCATTAAGGTTCTATGGGGAAACCACTCGACACCATAGGGCCTTTATTTTTCCTTGAATGGAAACCCAATGGCCCGAAAGTTTATGCCCTACCTAACCTAATGGCTAGACTCACAAAGATCATCTATAACCATCAATGGTCACATATAGGCCTTATCTAACTTAGAAGTTAGGCCTTATCATTTGTGGTCACTTGAGGGTGGAGTATTGAGCATATCTAATAGTTAATTGGTAAGAGATTGATTAAATGATTGTTTTAGACTGCAAAACTTCAAAATAAGTATGATAGAAATCATGTAGCATTTATGAGAAGGATATTACTTCCAACAAGCTCTACTCAATGAGGAATCTCTATAATATTTTATAGAGGGATATACACAATTTATCCACTCAACTTAGTAATTTTGATGCCTTTTTTCATACTTGCAAGCCCAAAACATGAAAGTGGGCAATGAGATAATTTTTTTTCTCTTTCCATGCACGAATTAGCATCACGAGATACATTTTTTACAACCATTAGGAACAATGCGTTTGGTAGGAATCTTTTTTACAATGTTATTTGTGGATCAATTTTAATTTAAGAAATTTCTAGCAAATTTGTGGTTTCTACAATGGATGTGCATATAATGTTTGAGATTCTAATCATGTAAAAAGAAGCAACATGGTAGAATCATTAATAGAAACAAAGATCACTAGTTTGATGTGACAAAATTCAATCTCACAAGAGAAACATTGAATTACATTACTTAAAGAAAATAAGATTCCTTAAGAAAATTGCAATGCATTAAAGAATGCAAATGGAAAAGATAGTTTGATGGGCATGTAAGCAATTACTTGCATCTACTTTACCACCAATAATGATATATAATGTTAATGCTATCTTTGATGATGTTGCTATATTGGATTGTTGGGGTTCTTAGCGGTGACTTCCTTTCCTATACATGGTGGTTCGACTTTGATGATTCACTTCATGTAACACCACATAAAATAATGATGAAATGTCTCTTGGAGCTATCAAACTTGAAGGTTCATACTAGTATGATGTGATTAGGATTAGAGATATCATCATTCATTTCGTAAACGGTTGGAAGTATAATATACATAATGATCACTATGTACCTCAACTTTCTTGCAACTTTCTTGCAACTTAATGTCAGTTGATCAACTTGATGAGATAAGATATGGTATCATTTTCTATGGTTAGTCATTTTTATATCAAAAGGAAGTATGGTTACTACAAAGGTCAATCGTGTCCAATCTATTTATCTTATGTGTTTATATTAGAAGGAAAAAATTGTTCGTTAGCATAGAACAACCTCCAATTATTATGTCTTGGTTGTTTAGCTCATATATCATGTAGTGGAATGAAAAATCTTTCTCATTCTAACTATTTATTGATGTTATTTTTTCTTTGAGATTTTTCATTTTGTGAGAATTTACAATATGGAAAACAAAATACACTAGGAATGTGATTAAAATACATATTGACTCTTGGATCTAGTTTATACAAATGGATTTGGTCCTAGTTCCGCTAGGTCTTTAGATGGAATGCTTTATTTTTACCACATTCATGGATGGTGTTGTCGATTCAAATGATGATGTCTTTTTTGTATTAAAAAATGGATTTCTTGAATAGAGATGAAAGAAATGTTTAAAGCTAAAGGATTTATACTTCGAAAATGATGATGAGATCAATCCATTCTATTGATCGAGAGGTGATCAAAGAGAGATATCACTCCTTATACCCTAGTATACAATGATATAATTGAAAAGATGAATTACAATATACAAGATTGAGTAGCGTCCATCATGTAAGAGTCTTACACAAGGTTCTTTTCCAAAACGAATGTGTATTCCAATTCATATGAATAATTTATCCCTAGTATTCCCAAACATTTAAAGATGGTTCAAGAGACATGGACTCGGATCCAACACAATATGATCATGTTAGAGGTTTTGGATATGAACCATATGTTCATGTTTCAAAGAATCTTAGAAAAAAATATGATTCAAAATCTAGAAAATGCATTTTCTTAAATATGGAGTTAGTGACCACTTTGTGTGTCATGGATTTAGCCTTTTAGATATTGATTATTTAAATAAACATGAAGTGAACTCGATTAGTACTCATGGAATGATCCATATGCAGCTAAGTTCATAAAATAGATGTTAGGATAATCAAACCATGTGGCTTGTTTGTAACATCTCACATTAAGGACAAGTAGGCTTTGAGTTGAAACCTTGTCATGGACATGATTATTTGCAAGCCCGTAAAGCCAAAATTATGAATGGGTCTTAAGATAATAAAACATACTGGTGTTTGAGCAGGAGTTATTATGTCATTGATATTAAAGAAAATAATATATCATTGAGTTTTTTTCCTTTTGAGTGAAACAAACAAGTAGGCCTTTGTTTCATGAGATAATTGACCTTTGGATCAACAATTAGTTGGCCTTTTACATTGTATTTAGCTTAATTGAGTCAAGCTATAAGAAAATATATCAATAAAATTTTAGGATGATATTATGGAGAATATTCATGTATATTATTTCTTTAAAAAATATTAAATTTAGTAGTGAATGTTGGAGTTGACGTCTGGGGAAGCACACGAACAACACAAGGAAGAAAGAGAAGTCTGGAGCACAACATGAATGTATTACCAAGTGAATCTACAAAGATTAGTAATCCATTAGGGTTATAGGTGTACATACAAGATGGGGGAAAAGACACCCACCAAAGAGGGAAAAAGTGCCCCGACAATCCCAAGTGTGTTCACACAAATTGCTACCAAAATATATCAACAAATTCCCCTTGGGAGTGATGCGATGAACAAGGAGCTAGCACTCATGTATAAGGAAGTGCCAAGCTATGTGGAAAGGGATCAATCCACAAAAAAGTAAGGCCAAAGCTTTGCAAAAAGCTTCAAACTTCTCCCAGATAGAGCCTTTCTCAAAAGGTTTGCAATGTTATCTTGTGTGGGCACATATGCCAAACTGATCTCTCTACCAGAGAACCACTCCCAGACATAATGATTGTGCAACTCCATTGGATCATTTTCCAAATCATATGGTAATTTGAATTTCCTGCAATCATTTTCAAACCATGAATTATTCTCATCAAATTCTATGTCCCTACTAACTATGAATGCCTTGTTAGTGGGATTGTATAGTCTATATCCCTTTTAATTCTGATCATACCCAATAAATATACATTTCTCAGCCTTATGATCAAGCTTCCCTCTGATTTGTGATGGGATGCATGCATAGGCAATGCACCCAAATATTTTGTAATGATCCAATGAGGGTCTCCTGCCATTTCCATGCTTCATGTGGTGTCATACCATCCAATGATTTGGATGGAAGCCTGTTGACCAAATAGGTAGTTGTGGAAACAGCCTCCGCCAATTAATAATTAGGTAATTGTTTCTCATTTAACATAGACCTAGCTGCTTCAACAATTAACATGTTCCTTCTCTCTGCCACTCCATTCAATTCAGGAGCATACCTAGTTGTTACTTCCCTCTTTATGCCTTTGTCGTGTAGAAATAGATGAAACTCATGTGAAAGGTACTCACCACCTCCATCAGACCTGATTCTCTTCAAGCTCCTTCTTGTTTGGTTTTCGACCAATGCCAAATATGTTGGAGTTAGACGTCTACAGAAGCACACGAACAACATAAGGAAGAAGAAGAATCTTGAAGCACAACACACAATACTGAATGTATTACTAGAGAATGTACAAAGATAAGTAGCCCATTAGGGCAATAGGCGTATATACAAGCCGGGAAAAAAAAAACCTCCTAAAGAGGGGGAAAAGTGCCCCAATGGTCCTGGTGTGTTCACACACATCACTACCTAAATATATCAACAAATCCCCCTTGGGAGTGATGCGGTGAACAAGGAGCTGGCACTCATGTATAAGGAAGTGCCAAGCTATGTGGAAATCACTCCACAAAAGGAAGTAAGCCCAAAGCTTTGCAGAAAGCTTCAAACTTCTCCCTAGGTAGAGCCTTCATGAAAAGGTCTAAGATGTTCTCCTGCGTGGGCGCATATGCCAAGCTGATCTCCCTAATAGAGAACCTTTCCTTGACATAGTGATAATGCGCCAGTGAAGATGGTGGTGTCAAAAGTCTGTCCAACACCCAAATCAGTCATAAGGCATCTAAACCACACACACTCAACAGTCGGTGTGAAAGCTGCCCTATACTCAGCCTCACAACTAGAAGTGGCCACAGTAGGCTGCTTCTTGCTCAACCAAGATATACATGAGCTACCAAGCATGAAGCAAAAGCCACTAGTGGACACACGAGTGTCATAGCAACCAGCCCAATCAGAGTTAGAAAAAGCATGCAAATCTGGTGGTAGTGATCCCCCCTTGGGATAAAACAACCCAAGTAGCCGAGTACCACTCAAATAGCGAAAGATGCGCTTAAATAACTGCCAATGCTTGACTCCTGGGCAATGCATAAACCTGCTCATTTGTGAGACTTTTTACTTTCAGAACTCTACCCAACAAAAATACATTTTACTGCTTTATCATCCAATTTTATGTGATCCAATTTTATGTGAATCAGGAAGACCATTCAAAACGTTCTGCACAAGTGAGCTATCTGGTATAACCTCATCAGTAGAAATCAACTATTCCTTCACGTCTTTGATCTTCGTTAGGAAACTCTCCATAGAATCACCTTCATTCATGTGCTCACTCTCCAACTGTTTTCAGAGGTAAGCAGCATGAGCCTCATTCCTAGCTTGGTACAATGTGGTAAGTGTATCCCAAGCATCTTTAGCTGTTCTACAAGAGCGAATGTGAGGAATAATGGCACGTTTGACAGACAAAGCTATCAATGCATGTGCCTGGGCATCTCTGCCATCCCAACAAGTCTAAGTTGCAATATGTGCAGCAGAAATCATAGCACAAACAGGAATATGCAGAATATCACCATCTTCAACACCTTTTGCATCAGCTTCAATACCTACAGTTGTAATAGTTGCAGTTGTGAAAGGACATTTTTTGACACCCTGCACAATGTTCCATAATCCTTTTGCAACCAACACATGTCTCATCATATAAGCCCATAACGGGTAGTTGGTACCATCCAACTTATTCTCAAAAGCCAACATATGGAATACATCACTGCTTTCAGCCATGGTCGATGACTAAAATACCTTGATGCAAAAAATTAACTGTATCTCAAAAAGTTGAATAGAACTACCCAGACAAATTCCACTAGACCTGTAGCAGACTTTGAGATGCTTATATTGGCGAACAGAAGCTGGTATATACCTTTGGCACAAAAAGATAAAATAGCCTGCACAAGCACTACGATAGTGCATTCGCAGACCAAAACAAACTCAAATCGCAATTTCAGCACCACAGAGCGAAGATGTTATGATCTCACCAAAACTCGTGCGATTGAGATTGCAAACGGAGGAGTTTTGACGACGCCCTAGATGAAGCGATGACCTGCTCTGATACCAATTGTTGGAGTTAGACGTCTGCGGAAGCATGCAAACAACATAATGAAGAAGAAGAAGCTTGGAGCACAACACACAATACTGAATGTATTACTAGAGAATGTACAAAGATAAGTATCCGATTAGGACAATAGGCATATATACAAGCCAGGGAAAAAAAACCTCCTAAAGAGGGAAAAAAGTGACCCGGCGGTCCTAGTGTGTTCACACACATCACTACCTAAATATATCAACAAAATACTTCTTAAAACATGTAAATACCTCATCCTTATGCTTCATGAAATAGAGGATTGTCCACCTATTGTAATCATCAACAAAAGAGACATAGTACCTTGCACCTGAGATGGATGGATCTTTGCTAGGACCCCACACATTAGTGTGTACAAGCTCCAAATAATCTTGATGGATGTATCCTTTCCTGTTGAATGGCTGCCTATGGGCTTTTCCAAATTGGCAAGCTCGCACTCTCTGTACATCACTAAAGATTCAATGGCAGAGGAGCTTTCTTCATTTGAAGAGGCTAAGAAGAAGAAATAGTGGAGAGAAGCCATGCAGGAACAAGTGGAAGCATTGCAGGAAAACCACACTTGGGATCTAGTTCCCAAGAAGCCATATATGAAGGTAATTGGTTCAAGGTGGATATACAATGTTAAAAGGAACTCTGATTGTTCTATAAATAGGTACAAGGCAAGGTTAGTGGCAAAAGGATTTGCCAAAACACATGGAGTAGACTATGAAGAAACTTTTTTACCTGTGGTAAAGATGCCAAAAATCAAGGTATTGGTAAGTCTTGCTCTGTTCGAAAATTGCAATTTATATCAGTTAGATATCAAGAATGCATGTTTGAATGGTTGGATATCAGAAGAAGTATATATGGCACAACCACCAGGTTTTGAAGATGAAGAAAAAGCAGGTTATGTATGCAAGCTTAGAAAAGCACTCTATGGTCTCAAGCAAGCTCCTAGAACTTGGAACCATAGACTTGTTACCTATTTGTAAGATCAAGGCTTTGTGGCAAGCAAGGAAGACTCTTCTTTATTTGTTAAGAAGAATAAATCAAAGGTCATCTACTTATGTTTCTATGTAGATGATATCATTACTATAGGTAATGATTTTGATGGTATCAAGCAGGTCAAGGCTCAATTGATGAAGGATTTCAAAATCAGTGATCTAGGGTTTTTAACCTACTTCCTTGGTTTGGAACTTGTGTATATAGATTCAGGTATATTCATCACACAAAGGAAGTACATACATGATATGTTGATAAAGTTTAAGATGGAAAATACTAAGGTTGTAGGTATTCCTATGGAGATCAACCATAAGCTAAGTTCACATGAAGGTGAACTACTTGAAGATGTTACAAGCTATCAACAATTTGTGGGTACTCTAATTTATGCTACTTTGACAAGAATAGATATTGCATATGCAGTAAGTAAATTGAGTCAGTTCATGCAGGTACCAAGGAAACCACACATGGAAACTGAAAAGAGGGTGCTTAAGTATTTAAAGGGTACAATGAATGAGGGATTGTTCTACCCCTTTACTTATAACATAGATATAAAGTTATATTCTGATGTAGATTGGGCTAGCTCCAAGGATGATAGGAGGAGCACTTCAGGGCACCTATCATTTGCAGGTTCAAAACTCATATCTTGGTCATCCAAGAAGCAATCAACTGTGGCCTTATCTTCCACAGAAGTAGAATATAGAGGATTGGCAAATGCAACTCAGGAAGCTACATGGCTTAAGCAATTGTATGCAGATTTGGAGATACATTCCTACACTCCAATTATATTTTGAGATGACACTAGTTCACTTCATTTGGCTGTTAATCCTGTGTAGCATGCCAGGACTAAGCACATTGAAAAGTGCTATCATTATGTAAGGTATAAATTGCTAAGAAAGGATATCCAATTATCCTATGTATGAACTCATTTGCAATGTGCAGATATGCTCACCAAAGCATTAGATGGAATAAAGATGAACATGTTCAAACTGATGATTGGGTTGTAAGAGATTAAGGAGCAATGAAGATCAAGCATGTTAGGCTTGAGGGGGAGCTGTTGGTGCAATTAATCCCAAGCCCACATACTTGATTGTTGATATATTTAGGTAGTGATGTGTGTGAACACTCTAGGACCACCGGGCACTTTTTTCCCTCTTTAGGAGGTTTTTTTCCCCCGGCTTGTATATACACCTATTGCCCTAATGGGCTACTTATCTTTGTACATTCTCTAGTAATACATTCAATCTTGTGTGTTGTGCTCCAAGCTTCTTCTTCTTCCTTGTGCTGTTCGCGTGCTTCCGCAGACGTCTAACTCCAACAATTGGTATCAGAGCAGATCGTTGCTTCTTCTAGGGTGCCGTCGACACTCCTCCATTTGCAGTCTCAGATTCGCACAAAATTTGGTGAGCATACTCAGGGTGTTTCCGAGATCAAAACAGCTTCGCTATGTGGTGCCGAAATCGCGATCTGAGCTCGTTTCGGCCTCTAAACGCACTATCGCAGTGCTTCTGCAGGCTATTTCGTCCTTTTGTGCCAAAGGTATATACCAGTTTCTGTTCGCCAGTTTAAGCGTCTTGAAGTCTGCTACAGGTCTAGCAGAACTCGTCTGGGCAGTTCTGTTCAACTTTTTGAGATACAGTCAATTTTCTGCATCAAGGTATTTTAGTCACCGGCCATGGCTGAAAGCAGTGATGTATTCCGTATGTTGGCTGTTGAGGATAAGTTGGATGGTACCAACTACCCATTATAGGCTTATATGATGCGACATATACTGGTTGCAAAAGGATTGTGGAACATTGTGCAGGGTGTTGAAAGACGTCCTGTTACACCTATAACGACAGGTACTGCAAATACAGGTGTTGGAGCTGATGAAGATGGTGTCGAAGATGATATTCCACAGATTCTTGTTCGTGCTGCTGTTTCTGTTGCACCTACTGCAGAGCAGATTTGTTGGGATGGCAGGGATGCCCAGGCACATGCATTGATAGCTTTGTCTGTCAAACGTGCCATTATTCCTCACATTCGCTCTTGCAGAACAGCAAAGGATGCTTGGGATACACTTACCACTTTGTACCAGGCTAGGAATGAGGCTCGTGTTGCTTACCTCCGAAAATAGTTGGAGAGTGAGCACATGAATGAAGGTGATTCGATGGACAGTTTTCTTATAAAGATCAAAGACCTGAAGGAACAATTGATTTCTGCTGATGAGGTTATACCAGATAGCTCACTTGTGCAGACCATTCTGAATGGCCTTCCTGATTCATATCAGAGTTTTGCCTCTACTCTTCGATTGATGATGAAAGGCAATCCGAATGCCTTGTCATTTGAGGAATTAGTCTCTGTTCTGTTGCAGGAAGATCAGTCCAGGCAGAACAGGTCCATTATGCGTGTTGCAGATCAAGCTTTCCTGGCTAGTCAGAAGGGCAAAGGAAAATGGAGCTCTTCTACTAGTAAGCAGAAATCTGCAAATGCTGCACAATCGAAGAACCAGGATAAAGATGAGAAGAAATCAGAAAAGCAGAAATTGTTCTGCAAGTATTGTAAAGGAAATGATCATATTATAAAGAACTGTCCAAAACTGGCTGCTAAAGAGGCAAAGAAGAAAGAGGCTGGAATGGTTGTTGCAGAGGCCTCTACACCAAAAACAGAGTCTGCATATCTTGTGCAGGAAGAAGAATGGGCGTTTACTACTGTCTGCAGTTTTGACCCATCTTCTCATGATCAGTGCATGTCTGCAGTAGACTCAGATGTTTGGTACTTTGACAGTGGGGCGACCAAACATATTACCTCGCAGCGCAGTTTCTTCTCTTCACTCGAGCCTGCCCCTACAGGGAATACTGTCACATGCGCCAATAACTCCTCTTATCCTGTTATGGGAGTTGGTAAGATCATTCTGACTACTGCTGATGGTAGTTCTTTCACTTTGTCAGATTCTTTATTTGTGCCAGGGATCAAAAAGAACCTGTTATCAGTTTCTGCATTAGCCAAGATTGGCTTGGTTGTGAAATTCGTTGATGACAGGTGTACAGTCCATGATCTCTCAAATGGCGATGTGATTATTGCTTCTGGCATTTTATGTCGTGGGCTGTATAAGCTCATAGACTATGAAAGATCTGTGAATGATTCGGCATGTGCAATTCATGATTCTCAGGCTATGTCAGATGCAAAGCTTTGGCATGCACGCTTTGGTCATCTAAATTTTGCTAGTTTGTTACGCCTGCAGAAATCTGAAATGGTGTCCTCTTTGCCCAAACTTGAGGCACTTGGAAAACATGTTTGTGAAGGCTGTATTTTGGGCAAAATGCAGCGTTCTTCCTTTCCAAAAGATGGTTCAGTTCGGGCTATGCAGAAATTGCAGCTTGTACATAGTGATGTCTGTGGTCCTATGCAGACACCCTCTTTTGGAAATTACCTTTACTCGTGACTTTCATTGATGATTTTTCCAGGCATGCATGGGTATATCCACTCAAAGCAAAGTCCGAAGTGTTCATGTGCTTCAAACAGTTTTTGGTTTTGGCTGAAAATCTCTCAGCATGTAAAATGGGCACCCTCCGTTTTGATCGAGGGGGGGAATATATGTCTTCAGATTTTAATGCATTTCTGGCTGAACGTGGGATAAAACACCAGTGTACAGTGCCGTATACACCTCAACAGAATGGAGTTGCTGAACGAAAGAACAGGTCACTCATGGAGATGGCGAGGTGCATGGTCAAAAGTCAGGCTTTACCACATAGTTTCTGGCTTGAGGCTGTCATGTGCGCAGCATATGTGCTGAACAGGTGTCCCACCAAAGCGTTGCAGTCTATCACTCCATATGAGGCTTGGCATGACCGCAAGCCATCTGTTGCTCATCTGCGTGTTTTTGGTTGTTTGGCATATGCATTAGTGCCTGAACAACATCGCAGAAAATTGGATGATAAGGCAGTAAAATGTATTTTTGTTGGGTACAGTTCTGAAAGTAAAGGCTATCGTCTGTATCATCCACAGACTAAACGCATTCTGGTTAGCCGTGATGTTGTCTTTGTGGAAGATGCTATTCAGCCATTGCTTTCATGTACTAAGGAGACATCTGTTAGCTCCAAAGACATGTATGATACTTTGATGCCTCTTTTTACAGGTGGACAGGCTAGCGCTGGTCCTAATGAGGCAACTTCTCAGCCTTTGCAGGTTTCATATGATGATGCAGATCATTCCATTTCTGATGCAGATTTACATAATGCACTTGTTGATGAGAGAGCTGATATTGAACAGGCAAAAACTATGCCAAAATGGCTGGTGCAGACTTTGCGTGATAGCAAATTAGATGCACCTTTGTCATATCGTACTCGTTCAGGCTCTCATAGTACCTCCTTTGCATCAGATTGCTATGCTATGGCTGCATCTAGTCTCTGTGATGAGAATGAGCCTGTTTCTTTTGATGAAGCACAAAATTCAGAAAATTGGATGGCTGCTATGCAATCTGAATATGATGCTATAATGAAGAATGGTACATGGTCTTTATGTGACTTGCCTCTTGGCAAGAAGGCCATTGGCACTAAGTGGGTATACAAGCTGAAGCGTAAACCAGATGGTACAGTTGACAGGTATAAGGCTAGGCTTGTTGCAAAGGGTTATGCACAGGAAAGAGGCATTGATTTTGATGAGACCTTTGCACCTACATGCCGTATGACTACTGTTCGGAGCATTTGTGCACTTGCAGCCCATCATGGTTGGAATATACATCAGTTGGACATTAAAACAGCATTTCTGAATGGTGACTTGCATGAAGAAGTGTATGTTTTTCAGCCCCGTGGCTTTGTGCAGAAAGGGCATGAAAACCAGGTGTG
The DNA here is from genome assembly GCA_020310875.1 of Ceratopteris richardii. Lineage (NCBI taxonomy): Eukaryota > Viridiplantae > Streptophyta > Polypodiopsida > Polypodiales > Pteridaceae > Ceratopteris > Ceratopteris richardii. Next base: position 47,805,903 of record CM035432.1, on the reverse strand, counting down.
CAGGTTAAAGAAGGCGTTATATGGTTTAAAGCAAGCACCACGTGCTTGGTATGAGAAAATACATGCCTATCTGATTGCACATGGTTTTGAGAACAGTCCAACTGAAAGCACCTTATATGTTAAGCGTGCTAATGATGTGCTTTTGATCATTGTTGTCTATGTAGACGACATGCTGCTCACTGGTCCTCTTGAGAAGCATATTGCTGATTTCAAGGCTGATTTTCATGCCTCATTTGAGATGTCTGATTTGGGGCATTTGCATCACTATTTGGGCATTCAATTTATGCAATTTGATGGTGGAATGGCTTTGTGTCAAACGAAATATATTGACACATTATTGCAGCGTTTTGGCCTTGAAGATTGTAAGCCTATTGCCACTCCTATGGAGACAGGTTTACGATTGAGTCTTCATGATGCTCGAGATGCATTTGATGCTGTTCTCTATCAGCAGGCTGTTGGATGCTTGATTTACTTATGCATTACTCGGCCAGATATTCAGTTTGCTGTCTCACAGATGAGCAGGTTTATGCATTTCCCAGGAGTCACGCATTGGAAAGCGGTTAAGCGCATCTTTTGCTACTTGAGTGGTACTCGACTACTTGGGTTGTTTTATCCCAAGGGGGGATCACTACCGCCAGATTTGCATGCTTTTTCTAACTCAGATTGGGCTGGTTGCTATGACACTCGTGTGTCCACCAGTGGTTTTTGCTTCATGCTTGGTAGCTCATGTATATCTTGGTTGAGCAAGAAGCAGCCTACTGTGGCCACTTCCAGTTGTGAGGCTGAGTATAGGGCAGCTTTCACAGCGACTGTTGAGTGTGTGTGGCTCAGACGCCTTATGGCTGATTTGGGTGTTGGCCAGTCTTCTGCCACCACCATCTTCATTGACAGTCAGAGCGCATTGGCAGTTGCGAGGAACCCTGTGTTCCATGCTCGCACTAAGCACATTGAGGTGCATTATCACTATGTCAGGGAGAGGTTCTCTGCTGGGGAGATCAGCTTGGCATATGTGCCCACGCAGGAGAACATTGCAGACCTTTTCACGAAGGCTCTGCCTAGGGAGAAGTTTGAAGCTTTCCGCAAAGCTTTGGGCTTACTTCCTTTTGTGGAGTGATTTCCACATAGCTCAGCACTTCCTTATACATGAGTGCCAGCTCCTTGTTCACCGCATCACTCCCAGGGGGGATTTGTTGATATATTTAGGTAGTGATGTGTGTGAACACTCTAGGACCACTGGGGCACTTTTTTCCCTCTTTAGGAGGTTTTTTTCCCCCGGCTTGTATATACGCCTATTGCCCTAATGGGCTACTTATCTTTGTACATTCTCTAGTAATACATTCAGTCTTGTGTGTTGTGCTCCAAGCTTCTTCTTCTTCCTTGTGCTGTTCGCGTGCTTCCGCAGACGTCTAACTCCAACATTGATCACTTCACATGAGCTTGATGTATTGACATTACATTTGGAAGGCTTCATATGTACAACCTCTTATAACTTTTGATCATAACTACCATTGTAAAAGGTCACTAAACCCACAAGGAGTTAGGAAGCATATAATATCGTACCATTTGGTAGTTGAATTCAAGAGAGAATCAATCCTATACTTTAGGATTCACGTTTAGGTGTAGATTTGAATTTGAATTCAAATCTTTGGCTCCAACAAAACTTATAAAAAGAGGAGGATAGAAAAGGCCACCTATATCTCGAGGTTCAGAGATCATTTTTTCATGTAATTTCATTGAGAAGAGGAGCTCACCTCATATCTCACTCTTTCCTCACTCATTGAGCAATTATTTGTTGCCAATGACATTGTACTTTTACATGATTTAGTTCATATATGATCATTCCGTCTTACTCTCATATCTCTGTCACACTCCATCTGAACAGTGAACTTTTTTTAGCGTGTTCTCACTATATAGTGGGCCATTTCTCTTGATTTAAAGCATGATAGCTCAATCATGCTGTCTACTTTAATACTACAAAGGTTCATTGGTAATGCTTCTCATGATAATTAGATATTAATCAATCTCTGCTCAATGGTTTGTGACTGTCAAGGCCCCTAAAAGTCGAGATGGATGTTTAACTTGCTAAACATAATTCTCTGCATATAGTTCATCATTTTAGATGATTTCACTCTTGAGTAGTATCTTATTAAGCTAATTGAAGTCCCCAAATGAATTTTATTAATTGCTGCTGTACTCAGAGAATGATGCAAAACTCTGAGTAGGTATCTCAACCAAAATAGCAAGTTTTGTACCTTGGATCATATGCCTACCTATTTGTTTTGATCCTATCATTAGTGAATCATCTTGCACAAAACATAGGTGATTATTTATGTTTATTAGCTAGCTAAAGAGGCCCAAAACACTCTCCATCCATCACTTATAACAGGTGTGAAGCAGGTTTTAGCTACACCAACTCATCTCTTGTGATTATCCACCATCTCCTCCAACAATGACTTGGAGAATGATTTTCCAAATCTGACTCAAGAAGAACCACATACATCAGAGGATGTCAACTCAGAAGATGAAGAATAGATTGATCTCAAAGCTTGGAAGTCCAAGGGTAGAATAAAGCTCAAATAATTGGAAGACATTCGAGAGTTATCCAATCAAGCACTTAGAAGATCTCAAAAGGAGGGCAAGAAACCTATAAGGTATGGATATGACACATCACTAGTCACCAAGAATTCTATATACATGGCTAAAGATTCTATGTTAGAAGAACCTTCTTCATTTGAGGAAGCCAACAAGAAAGAAGAATGGAGCAAAGCTATGCAGGAGGAAATTGAAGGGCTTCAAGAGAATAGCACTTGGGATTTGGTTCCCAAAAACCATTCATGAAGGTAATAAGATCCAAGTGGATTTACAAAGTGAAAAAGAATTCAGATGGCACAATAAATAGGTATAAAGCAAGGCTAGTCAAAGGGGTTAGCTCAAACCCTTGGAGTGGATAATGAAGAGACCTTCTCACCTGTAGCTAATATGCCAACTATCAGAGTTTTAGTAAGTATTGCTGCTTCAAAGAAATGGAGCTTGTACCAATTAGATGTTGAAAATGCATTTCTTAATGGGTGGATCTTTGAAGAGGTCTACATGGCTCAACCACCAGGATATGAAGATAAATAAAAACCTGATTATGTATGTAGATTAAGGAAGGCACTGTATGATTTAAAGCAAGCTCCTAGAGCTTGGAACCATAGGCTTGTCACATACTTGGAGGATCAAAATTTTGTTCTAAGCAAGGTAGATTCTTCATTGTTCATCAAGAAGACCAATTCAGAGGTTATCTATCTATGTGTTTATGTGAATGACATTATGATTACATGAAACGATGCCAATGCCATCAAGAAGATCAAAGCCCAGATGAAGGAGGAATTCAAGATCAATGACCTTGGATTGCTTACATATTTTTTTGGCTTAGAGATTGTGTATACAGATTCTGAAGTTTTCATTACTCAGAGGAAGTACATCCATGATGTACTAGTTAAATTCAAAATGGAAAATGCAAAAATTACAGGTATGCCCATGGAATTGAACCATAAACTCAGTGCTCATGAAGGAGAGCTACTTGAAGACATTATAGGCCTGTTGGGAGTCTCAATTATGCAACCCTAACAAGAGTCGATATATGCTATGGGGTGAGTACATTGAGTCAGTTCATGCATACACTAAGAAAAACTCACTTGGAAGCTGCCAAAAGGATCTTAAAGTACTTGAAGGGTACCATAAATGAAGGACTCTTTCATTCATTCACATCAAACTTGGATATCATGTTATACTCTAATGCAGATTGGGCTGGCTCAAAAGATGATAGGAGGAGCACTTCTGGCTACCTATCTTTTGCAAGATCTAAATTAACTTCATGGTCATCCAGGAAACAACCAACTTTGGCATTGTCATCAACTAAAGCTGAATATAGAGGCCTAGCAAATGCAACACAAGAAGCAATGTGGTTAAAGCTACTCTACTCAAACTTGGGGTTGCATTCATACACTCCAATGATCTTTGGAGATAACACTAGCTCACTTCATTTGGCTGCTAATTGTGTATATAATGCAAGGACTAAGCACATTGAAGTGCATTATCATTATGTGAGACACAAGCTACTTATCAAGGACATACAATTGTCCTATGTATCAACCAACTTGTAATGTGCAGATATGCTAACCAAATCTTTGGATGGAACTAAATTTAATAGGTTCAAAATGATAATTGGATTGCAAGAGATTAAAGAGAATTGAAGCCCAAGCATATAAGGCTTGAGGGTGAGCTGTTAATGCAATTACTCCAAGCCTAGATGCTTGATCATTTATCCTAAGGCTCATATGTGCATTCATGTATTAGCACATTAATGATCTATTGTAAAAGATTGATTTTTACTCCTTGTAAAAGTGCATATATATGGAATCACTTCAATCACGAGTCCTTAGGAGAATCTTTCCATAACTTATTTGGTGAGCATTTATGGAAAATCAAATCCTAAAACCTTGGAACACTTTTAGGTAAAGATTCAAATTCAAATTTGAATCTTGGCTCCAACAAAAAAGGCTATAAAAAGTGGACTACCTAGTTGCATGGAGAAGAGCCACATATAGCAGAGATTTCAGAGGATTTTCATATGTGTTTTGAGATCCCACTATAGCTCTACCATTGCCCTCACATTGTGCAATCATACATTGCCAATGTCAATGTAATCTATGTGTATTAATACCTATAGTTTTCTTATATCTCATATCTTCTAGTCTGTCATGTACCACTAAGAACAATGAGCTTCTCTGACCTGTTTCACAACTTGTACTTGATCATTTTCAGTGATTCAAGTTAGTATATATTTAATCTATATTAGACTGTCTATTTTATTATTACAAAGTTTTATCTTGATTGGATTAGTCTTTCTTGAGTTATGTGCAAAACACTACCTATTGGTCTGCATACTGTTAGTACCCAAAAATGTCGGGATGCATCTCTAACTTGCTAAGCATCCTTTTTGAGCATGGTCTATCATTTCAACTTGCAAAAGTTAGCTAACCAAGTTAATTAGATATGCCCAAAAGGATTTTACTCAATTGTTAGGAGTGAAAGATAAATGTTCATTTCTCTGAGTAGGTGTAGTGACCAAAATAACAAGTTTTTGGTTCACAATGAAACTCCAACTTATTTGTTTTGATCCAATGATTTGAGGATCATCTTCTAGAGCACCTAGGTGATTATTTGTGCTACCTGGAAAGCTCAAGTGGTCTATTTTGCACTCCTCAACTCAATTTTGGCTAGTATGAAGTAGGAATTTGAAGCACCATCTCATCTCTGGAAGGTTTCCACCATCTCCTCCAACATCTAGTTGATTATTTGACAATAGCATGGAATGTTGGTCTTGCAATAGGTCATTGGCAGCCACTCGATCTGTGATTCTCTCTTGTAGATGAGTTGATTGAGCTTGAAGTGCAATTCCTCTCTGCCAACAGATTGTATTTTTTCCATAGTTGGTTGGCACAATTTTCCATGGTTGCTAGGGTGGAGTCGACTACAGATGCATGCATAGTGGATGCAGTTCATGGTAAAAAGTGGATGATTGTGAGAAGAGAAGAGTTGGGTGTTTGAGACAGGGCTTTTGAATGCAAAAATAGTTTAAAAGATTAGGGTGGTTGTAGATTCTCTAGCTATTCGTACATCTATAGTGGTGATTGGTTGGGGCTCAGGTGTTCTAATTGGTAAGTGGAGAGGGAGGGGTGAATGGGGAGGAGTTTGTATAGTGGTTTCTACAACGGCTTGGTTAATGGTTTCTACATGGTTACATGAGGAGGAGCAGAAGCAAGATTGATGGTGGTTGATGTCATAGTAGTGGTTACAGGTATTTATATGTTTTCACCTAGTCACCAAATTGTCCTAACTTTTCTTTCATCATATTTCACATGCTTTCTTCAGGATATGATCGATAGCTTCAATGACTTGAATTGTCTCGGATAGTGCATGCAAAGAAACGATGAATTCTTTGTCCACATCATTTGCCTCCAATAGTTTCTCCATGATGACTCCACTTCGTTGCTTGGAGAGACGCCGGTGGGCGTGAATGTCTTTCGTGGTTTTCTGTAATATTTTGACAATCGAGGCATATGCAAGGTCTCTTGCTTCCTCTTCTTTTTCCTCACTTTCTTTTCTGTGTTCTCCCTTTGTTTGTTGCATGGATCTGATCAATGATCTAGTGTAGCAAATTTATAGTAAGCCTTGCTAACTTTGCCGAATACAAATTGAACCATATTTTTGTTGAGATACAAAGCTCAACATGTGATGATCCAAGATCACACGTATCACATTTTCATTTCTCGGACATGTTTAGTGGTCACATCAGTATATGTTATGGATACTTTAGTGAGCTTTACTAGATTTATCTATCAAAGGTGATGACACATTTGTTTCTTGCCAACTCACTCATTCACATACATTAGGATTTTCCTTATGTACTATTCTTTATATATTGCACTAGTTGTATTGTTATTTTATGTCATTCTTGTATATTTCTTTTTATGTAATAGAAGAAGAAGAAGAAGATAATTATTTCTTGCCTCAATATGTATGTGCTCCTCTTCAATGTGAGAGTGTATGAGTAAGCTCTCTTCCTTATCTCCTTTCCCTTAACATGGTATCAGAGCTAGTGTGGCTATAGAAAGCTCATGGAGAAGACCGATAGTGAAGAGTCTACGAGAAAGTGTGGTGAAAGCACGATTCACAAACAACCTCAGATTGCTATGGAATTTGGTATCAAGATAAAAGGCATCAAAATATTTTTGGGTACAAAAGGTGGGTCCCACAAAAAAACCAAGTCAGTTTTCCAAAATCTAACTTGTGTCCAATTTAAAAACACTAAAATATTCTAGATCCAAAATTTCAAGCGATTCCATGTATAGTTGATACACAAAACTTGTGTCCAATTTAAAAACACTCAAATATTCTAGATCTAGAATTTCAAGTGATTCCATGTACAATTGATACACAAAAACTGTGTTTTTCTGAGATCGAACTATCACGTCATAGTGTGACATTGTTCAAGCAGAAGAACTGCTTGTAAGGTTTTTGCAATGTTGTGAAGTGTTATAGAAATGGGAAATGCTAATGGAATGATTCAGCTTATGAGGGACAAGTTGGAAAAAAAATCATGCTTGGAGATTCAAAATGACTAATTTTTTGTCAATGTAAGGCTACTGGAAGTACACTGAAGGAGAGAATGAAAATGCTCTGCAGTTACCAGAGAGGAATTAGACTACATACCAGTTAAGAGCATATGAAGAAAGGAATCAAGGAGCACAAAATGTAATGTATTGGCTATCTATTAGCATACATGATAGCATGATTGGGCACACAAAGGATGCCAAGGCTCAAAAAGAGGCTTGGAACAATTTAGTCACATTGTATGAGACCAATATAAAGACATGGAAATTTTAACTCAAGAATGAATTGCATACATTGAAGAAAAAGGACATGTTGGTAAGTGACTACACCCTGAAAATCAAAAGCATATGTCAATCACTTGCATCTATTTGTTTGAATGTAGATGGTGATGATAAGGTGTAAGTGTGCCTTTTGTGGTTTAGGAGCTGCATATAAGTAGTTCATAACTTCTTTTCAAAACAGGGAAAATATTTTGAATTTTGCTGATCTGATGTCCATGCTGATTACTGAAGAAAAGAATCTTGGTGAGGACTCAAACTCCCAAGGAAAACCTGATTCTGAGTAGGTATTCTAATTTGGTAGAGGAAGAGGCAGAGATAGAGGCTTCGAAAGTGGAAGAGGAAAAATTAACCAAATCCAAGGTCAACAACACAATCATGCAAGAGGTAGAGGTTTTGAGGTAGGGGGAGCCAAAGAGGCTACAATAATTTTCAAAGAAATGATTCAAGTAATGACAATAAAGGTTGTTGGAATTGCAGTAAACCTAGACACTTTGAACATGATTATAGGCTGAAGAATCAAAATAACAGAAGGTAACAAAACAACTATGCATCCACAAGTGCAGGCGATTATGAGAATCTATTCATGGTCCAACATCATATGATGAATATGATGTCTGCTAATGTTTCAAAATCGAATGGTAATGTCTAGTATGCCGATTCAGGTTCTTTAGATCACATGACTGCAATCATGTAGAATGGTTTATTAGTTTGGAGAAATTACCAGTTCTTGGATATGTTGAAATAGGCAATGAAACCACATCCTATCGAGCATACAGGAAACATAGCACTATCTCTGGAGGATGAGAAGGTAACACATCTTGTTGATGTGCTGCATGTTTCGAATATAACGAAGAATCTAGTTTTTGGTAGACAAATGGTTGACCAAGGATTACAAGTCAGTTTCAATGCTAATGGATTATATGTAGAAGAGTACAAACAGGATGGAAGATTGATCACGAAAGGAAACAAAGTGGGTAGGATGTTCACTTTAAATGTGGAAATTGTCGAAATGAATGTAGCCATGTTTGCAAAGGGTGGAGATGTTATTGCTGATATAGAGATTTGGTAAAATTTATGCAGTCAAAGGAGCTTGTCAATGGACTACCAAATTTCAAGGTTGTAGAAAGGCAAAAGGTATGTGCAACATGTCAATTTGGTAAACATTTAAGGGCACCATTTTTGCATGAGAAACATGTTAGTGAGAATGTGCGAGAAATAGTATATACCAATAATTGGGGTCTTGCAAAGACCATATCTATGGGAGGATGCAGATTTTATGTCACTTTCATTGATGACCATACAAGAAAAGTATGAATTTACTTCATGAAAGAGAAGAGTGAAGTGTTTACTCATTTTCAGGGCAACTTTCATAGTAATAACTGAGTGTGTGTGGCTCAGGCACCTTTTGAATGATTTGGGTGTTGGTGCATCCCAATGTGCTTTGTGAGTGCATCCCAATGTGCTTCATGAGACCATGGAAAATAGGGTTCCTTACAACTGTAGATGGCATTCAAGATGAAAATCTTTAAATTCCTATTTGTGTTGTGGTTTTTGCTGCATCTACTATAGAGCAACTATAAATGGAGCTCGTCTACTAGTAAGCAAAAATTTTTTAATTCTATAGAGTTGAAAAAGGAAGAAAAAGATGAGAAGAAATGATAAAAGTAGATATTGTTTTCCAAATATTGTAAAGAAAAAGATCATGTCATAAGAGTTGTCCAAAACTCGCTACAAAAGAGGCACAAAAAAAGAGGCAAGAATGGTTGTTCCAGAGGCCTCTACACCTAAAACAGAGTTTGATAATCTCGTGCAAAATGAAGAATGGGCATTTACTATAGTTTGAAGTTATGACCAATCTTCTCATGAACAATGTATGTCTGCAGTAGCCTCAGATGTTTGGTACTTTGACAATGGTACTGTTGATATATTTAGGTAGTGATGTGTCTGAACACTCTAGGACCACCGGGGTACTTTTTTCCCTCTTTAGGAGGTTTTTTTCCCCGGCTTGTATATACGCCTATTGCCCTAATGGGCTACTTATCTTTGTACATTCTCTAGTAATACATTCAGTATTGTGTGTTGTGCTCCAAGCTTCTTCTTCTTCTTCTTCCTTGTGTTGTTCACATGCTTCCACAGACGTCTAACTCAAACAATTGGTATCAGAGTAAGTTGCTGCTTCATCTAGGGCATCATCGACACCTCTTCGATTGTAGTCTCAGATTCACATGAAATTTGGTGAGCATACTCTAAGCTCATTTCACCCTTCGAATGCACTATAGCAACACTTGTGCAGGCTATTTTGTCTTTTTGTGCCAAAGGTATATACGAGTTTTGGTTCGCCAATATAAGCATCTCAAAGTGTGCTACAGGTTTAGCAGAACTCATTTGGGTAGTTTCATTCAACTTTTTGAGATACAGTCAATTTTTTGCATCAAGGTATTTTAGTCACCGGCCATGGCTGAAAGTAGTGATGTATTTCGTATGTTGGCTGTTGTGGATAAGTTGGATGGTATCAACTACCCATTCTGGGCTTATATGATGCGACATGTATTGGTTGCTAAAGGACTATGGAACATTGTGCAGGGTGTCGAAAAACATCCTATCACACTTGCAACTATTACAACTACAGGTACTAAAGCTGATGCAAAAGGTGTCGAAGATGATGATATTCTGCATATTCCTATTTGTGGTGTGGTTTCTGTTGCACCTACTACAAAGCAGATTCATTGGGATGGCAGAGATGCTCAGGCACATGCATTAATAGTTTTGTCTATCAAACATGCCATTATTCTTCACATTCTCTCTTGCAGAACAGCTAAGGATGCTTGGGATACACTTACCAAAGTGTACCAAGCTAGGAATGAGGCTTGTGTTGCTTAGCTCCGAAAACAGTTGGAGAGTGAGCACATGAATGAAGGTGATTCCATGGAAAATTTCCTAACAAAGATCAAAGACTTGAAGGAACAATTGATTTCTGCTGATAAGATGATACCAGATAGCTCACTTATGCAAATCGTTTTGAATGGTCTTCCTGATTCATATAAGAATTTTGCTTCTACTCTTCGATTGATGATGAAAGGCAATCCAAATGCCTTGTCATTTGAGGAGTTAGTCTTTGTTTTGTTGCAGGAAGATCAGTCCAGGTAGAACAGGTCCATTATGCGAGTTGCAGATCAAGCTTTCCTAGCTAGTCAGAAGGGCAAAGGAAAATGGAGCTCTTCAAGTAGTAAGCAAAAATCTGCTAATTCTGCACAATCAAAGAGGGAGGACAAAGATGAAAAGAAATCAGAAAAGTAAAAATTGTTTTGCAAGTACTGTAAAGGAAATGATCATATCATAAAGAACTGTCCTAAACTGGATGCAAAAGAGGCAAGAATGGTTGTTGTAGAGGCCTCTACTCCAAAAAAAAAGTCTGCTAATCTTGTGCAGGAAGAAGAATGGGCGTTTGCTATTGTTTGTAGTTTTGACCCATCTTCTCATGAGCAGTGCATGTCTACAGTAGACCCTGATGTTTGGTACTCTGACAGTGGGGCGACCAAAAATATTACCTCGCAGTGCAATTTTTTCTCTTCACTTGAGCCTGCCCCTACAGGGAATACTTTCACATGCGCCAACAACTCCTCTTATCCTGTTATGGGAGTTGTAAGATCATTTTGACTACTGCTGATGGTAGTTCTTTCACTTTGATAGATGCTTTGCTTGTGCTAGGGATCAAGAAAAATCTGTTATCAATTTTCGCATTATCCAAGATTGGCTTGGTTGTGAAATTTTTTGATGACAGGTGTACAGTTCATGATCTATCAAATGGCAACGTGATTATTCCTTCTGGCATTTTATGTGCAGTACATGATTCTCAGGCTATGTGAAGTACATGATTCTCAAGCTATGTGAGATGCAAAACTTTGGCATGCACGCTTTGGTCATCTGAATTTTGCTAGTTTGCTATGCCTACATAAATCTGAAATGATTCGGCATGTGCAGTACATGATTCTCAGGCTATGTGAGATGCAAAACTTTGGCATGCACGCTTTGGTCATCTGAATTTTGCTAGTTTGCTATGCCTACATAAATCTGAAATGGTGTCCTCTTTGCCCAAACTTGAGGCACCTAGAGAACATGTTTATGATGGCTGTATTTTGGGAAAAATGCTACGTTCATCCTTTCCAAAAGATTGTTCAGTTTGGGCTACTCAGAAATCGCAGCTTGTACATGGTGATGTCTGTGGTCCTATGCAGACATCTTCTTTTGGAAATTATCTTTACTTCGTGACTTTCATCGATGATTTTTCCAGGCATGCATGGGTATATCCAAGAAGGCAAAGTCCAAAGTGTTCATGTGCCTCAAACAGTTTTTGGTTTTGGCTGAAAATCTGTCAGCATGTAAAATGGGCACCCTCCGTTTTGATCCAGGGGGGAATATATGTCTTCTGATTTTAATGCATTTCTGGCTGAACATGGGATAAAACTCCAGTGTATAGTGCCATATACACCTCAATAGAATGGAGTTGCTGAATGAAAGAACATGTCACTCATGGAGATGGCGAGGTGTATGGTCAAGAGTCAGGCTTTACCACATAGTTTCTGGCTTGAGGCTATCATGTGTGCAGCATATGTACTCAACATGTGTCCCACTAAAGCGTTGCAATCTATCACTCCATATGAGGCTTGGCATGATCACAAGCCATCTGTTGCTCATCTGCCTGTTTTTGGTTGTTTGACATATGCATTAGTGCCTGAAAAACATCACAAAAAATTGGATGATAAAGTAGTAAAATGTATTTTTGTTGGGTACAATTTTGAAAGTAAAGGCTATTGTCTGTATCATCCACAGACTAAATGCATTCTGTGTTGAGATATCAAGCTCAACATGTGATGACCCAGGATGACACGTACCAATTTTTTGTTTCTCTCACCTATAGTGGTCACGCGCCGGTATATGTGAGGGATACTTCATTGAGCTTTATTAGATTTATCTACCAAGAGTGATGTCACATTTGTTCCTTTCCAGCTTACTCATTCGCATACATTAGGTTTTTCCTTACGTACTGATCTTTATATATTGCACTTGTTGTATTCTTGTTTTTAGGTCATTCTTGTACATTCCTTTTATGTAATAGAAGAAGAAGAAGAAGATCCTTCTTCCTTGCCTCAATCTGTGTGTATGCTTCTCCTTGAGAGTGAGAGTTTGTGTGAGCTCTCTTCCTTATCTCCTTCCTCGTGACATGGTATCAGAGCCAGTGTGGCTGTAGAGAGCTCGTGGAGAAGGTAACGATGAAGAGTACGCAGCAAGGCATGGAGAAAACGCGATTCATAAATGACCTCCATTTGCTACGAAATCGGAGCCATCTCAACCTCCATTTCGAGCCCGCAAGGTGGGGCCCATAGAAAAACCAGGTCAATTTCAGACATTGTAACTTGCATTGTGTTTGGCAACATTCATATATTCGAGATCCAGAATTTCAAGCGATTATGTGTACTGTTGATACACAAAAACTGTGTTTTTCTGAGATCAAACTGTCACATCATAGTGCGATAGTGTTCAAGTAGAAGTGCTACTTGTAGTGTTTTGTAGTGTCGTGAATTGCTGCAGAAAAAGAACAACTTCCATGCTTGGAGATTTAGAATGACGAATTTCTTGATGGGAAAAGCCTACTGGAAGTACATCGAAGGAGAGAATGAAAATGCTCCACAATTACCAGAAAGGAATCGGACTGTAGATCAGGTAAGAGCATATGAGGAATGGAATCAAGGAGCATGAAAGGTAATGTACTGGCTATCTATTAGCATACATGAAGCATGATTGGACACATACAAGATGGCAAGACTCCAAAAGAGGCTTGGAATAGTTTGGTCACATTGTATGAGACCAATACAAAGGCACAGAAATTGCAACTCAAGAACGAGCTGCATACATTGGAGAAGAAGAGCATGTCGATAAGTGACTACACCTTGAAAATCAAAAGCATATGTGAGTCACTTGCATCTATTGGCGTGAATGTAGATGATGATGATAAGGTGGAAGTGTGTCTTCGTGGTTTAGGAGCTGCATATAAGCAGTTCAAAACTTCTATACAAACCAGGGAAAATATTTCGAATTTTGCTGATCTGGTATCTATGCTGATTATTGAAGAAAAGAATCTTGGTGAGGATTGAAACTCCCAAGGAAAATCTAGTTCTGAATAGGTATTCTACTCTGGTAGAGGAAGAGGAAGAGGCAGAGGTAGAGGTTTTGGAAATGGAAGAGTAAACAATAACCAAGACCAAGGTCAACAACAGAATCATGCAGGAGAAAGGAGAACAATTTCGAGGCAGGGGGAGCTAAAGAGGTCACGGAAATTTCCAAAGAAATGATTCAGATAATGATAGTAAAGGAGGTTGGAATTGTGGTAAACTTGGACACTTTGAACGTGATTGTAGGTTGAAGAATCAAAATAACAGAAGGCAAAGCAACTATGCATCCACAAGTACAGATGATTCTAAGAAGCTATTCATGGTTCAACATCATATGATGAATACGATGTCTGCTGGTGTTTCAAAATCAAATAATAATGTCATGTATGTTGATTCAGATGCTTCAAATCACATGACCAGTCATGCAGAATGGTTTAGTACTTTGCAAAAATTGCTAGTTCCTGGATATGTTGAAACACGTGATGACACATCACATCCTATTGAGCATACTGGAAACATAGCACTATCGATGGAGGGTGGAAAGGTAAAATATCTTGCTGATGTGCTGCATGTTCCAAATATAACAAAGAATCTGGTTTTTGTTGGACAAATGGTTGACCAGGGATTACAAGTCAGGTTCAATGCTGATGGATTATATGTAGAAGAGTACAAGTAGGATGGACGATTGGTTGCCAAAGGAAACAAAGTGGGTAGGATGTTCACCTTAAATGTGAAGATTCTTGAAGTGAATGAAGCCATGTTTGCAAAAGGTGCAAGAGTTCTTGCAGATATAGAGATGTGGCACAAACGGATTGGACATGCAAACTTGCAAAGGCTGAAATTGATGCAGTCAAAGGAGATTGTCCATGGACTATCAAATTTCAAAGTTGCAGAAATGCAAAAGGTATGTGCAACATGTCGATTTGGTAAACAGTCAAGAGCATCATTTCCACATGACAAGCATGTTAGTGAGAATGTACTAGAAGTAGTACATATAGATGTTTGGGGTCCTGCAAAGACCACATCTATGGGCGGTTGCAGGTTTTATGTTACTTTCATTGATGACCATACACGCAAAGTATGGGTACAAGAGTGAGGTGTTCACTCACTTCTAGAATTTTAAAGCTATGGTGGAAAAGTAGATAGGGAAGTACATTCAGACATTAAGATCTGATGGAGGAGGTCAATACATGTCAAATGAGTTCAATAGTTTTCTAAAAAATCATGGAATTCGGCGTCAGTTTTCATGTAGGTACACACCACAGCAGAATGGTGTTGCTGAACGCAAAAATAGACATATTGCAGAAATAGCAAGAGCCTTGATGGCTGAGAAGAATATGCCTCATTGTTATTGTGCAGAAGCTATGCATACTACTGTATACATCATGAACATAACTCCGACTGCTGCTGTACATCAAGTTACACCTGAAGAGAAGTTTACAAGTAAAAAGCCAAACTTATCACATCTGAAAGCTTTTGGCTATATTGCATATGTACGTGTTCTAGATGAGTTGAGGACGAATCTTGATCCGAAAGCAAAAAAATGTGTCTTCATTGGATACTCCCTTGAGCAAAAGGGGTACAAATGTTATAACCCACTTACATGACAGGTGAAGGTGAGGAGAGATGTGGTATTTGATGAAATGTCAAGCTTCTATGTAGATGCCAAAGAAGGACTGAATCCTGAACCAAATGACATAGAAAATGCTGAAAAATCAAGTGCAAAATCTCAAGTTTTGAGTGGTCATGCATCACCAAGCAATAGTTCCAACTCAAATCCATGGAGTGGAAGATTGCGTGGAAATTTCAGTCCAGCAAATTCATCAAATACATCCAAGAAAGGTAAAGAAAATCTTTTTGCTGGTAGTAAAACATGTGTAGGTTTTGAAGATGTTGATGGAGATTCAAGTGGTTCAGAAAAGATTCTTGATGAGGAACTTGGATTGCCCTTTGTGAAGAATCCAGGCTTAAGAAGGGCACATATAGATGACACAAGGAGAAGTGACTTAGGACCAAGAAGATCTGGGAGGATGCGTAATTTAGTGCAACGATTGACATATGACAGCTATATGGCTCGTCATTGTGCCTACATGACAAAGGTAATACAAGATGCTGAACCTTCTTGCTTTGAAGATGCAATTGGAATTGCAGATTGGGAAAAATCTATGGATGAGGAGATGGCTGCACTTTATGGAAATGATACATGGAGGCTAGTTCCATTGCCGCAAGGAAAGAAACCCATAGGTTGCAAATGGGTTTACAAGGTAAAGCATAATGCTGATGGTAGCATAAGCCGTTATAAAGCATGATTGGTAGCTAAAGGATATGCACAGACATATGGCATTAATTATGAGGAAACATTTAGTCCTGTAGCTAAAATGTCTACTGTCAGGACACTTGTGGCATTAGCTACAGTAAAAGGATGGACTTTGCATCAGATGGATGTGAAGAATGCTTTCCTACATGGTGAGTTATAGGAAGAAGTATATATGGACCAGCCAGAAGGATATGAAGATTCAAAGCATCCAGAATATGTTTGCAGGTTGCAAAAGGCTTTGTATGGGCTGAAGCAAGCTCCTCATGCATGGCATGCAAGGATTGCTGATTACTTAACCAGTATTGGGTTTTCAATGTGTGATGCAGATCACTCACTATATGCAAGGAAGGCTGATGATGGCATCACTATTGTGGCTATTTATGTTGATGAACTGATTGTAGGTGGTGATAATGAAGGAAGCATCAAAGAGGTAAAGCAACTTCTTATGTAGGAATTGGACATGAAAGATCTTGGTCTATTGCGCTATTTCTTGGGCATTGAGTTTATACATGTAGAAACAGGTATATGGATGTCGCAAAGGCAATATGCCTTGAATATGCTACAAAAGTATGTTATGGCTGATTGTAAGCCAATTTCTATGCCATTAGATCAAAATTTGAAGTTGGACAATACATCAAGTGAAGCATTGGAAAATGCTACTATGTACAGGAAAATTGTGGGAAGTCTTATATATCTCACAATTACAAGGCCTGATCTAAGTTATATTGTTGGACTTGAAAGTCAGTGTATGCAGGTTCCCAGGAAGCCACATTTGGATGCTCTGAGGCACACTCTACGTTATGTGAGTGCTACTTTGGATTATGCATTGTTTTATGAGGCTGGTGTCGATTTGCAGGTTTATGGATGCACAGATGCAGATTGGGATGGTAGCATTCCAGATAGAAGATCTACTAGTGGTTTTCTATTCTCACTTGGGAGTGTAGTTGTTACATGGAGTAGCAAGAAGCAACCCACTGTTCCTTTGTCAAATACAGAGGCTGATTATAGAGGTGTTGCAATGGCAGCATGTGAGGCATCATGGCTAGAAATGCTACTTGCAGATTTAGGTGTGGAAGTGGGAAAGCCTATCACTTGTTTTCCATGATAGAACAAAAAATATGGAGGTACATTATCACTTGATCAGAGAGAAGGTATTAGCAGGTGATAATGATCTTGTTTATGTGAGAACAGATGAGCAGGTTGTTGATATTTTCACCAAAGCACTTGGAGCTGAGAAGTTGAAGAAGTTTCGGGAGATGCTTGGATTATACGATATGGCGTTGAGCTTGAGGGGCAATGTTGAGATATCAAGCTCAACATGTGATGATCCAAGATGACACGTACCAGTTTTTCGTTTCTCTGACATGTATAGTGGTCACGCCGGTATATGTCAGGGATACTTCATTGAGCTTTATTAGATTTATCTACTGAGAGTGATGGCACATTTGTTCTTTGCCAACTCACTCATTCACGGACATTAGGTTTTTCCTTATGTACTGATCTTTATATATTGCACTTGTTGTATTCTTGTTTTTAGGCCATTCTTGTACATTCCTTTTATGTAATAGAAGAAGAAGAAGATCCTTCTTCCTTGCCTCAATATGTGTGTGTGCTTCTCCTTGAGAGTGAGAGTGTGTGTGTGAGCTCTCTTCCTTATCTACTTCCTCGTGACATTCTGGTTAGCCGTGATGTTGTTTTTGTGGAAGATGCTATTCAGCCATTACTTTCATGTACTAAGGAGACATCAGTTAGCTCCAAAGACATGTATGATACTTTGCTGCCTCTTTTATAGGTGGACAGTCTAGTGTTGGTCCTAATGAGGAAACTTCTCAGCCTTTGCAGGTTTCATGTGATGATGTAGATCATCCCATTTCTGATGCAGATTTACATGATGCACTTGTTGATGAGAGAGTTGACATTGAGGAGGCAAAAACTATGCCAAAATGGCTGGTGCAGACCCTGTGTGACAACAAATTAGATGCACCTCTATCATATCGTACTCGATCAAGCTCTCATAGTGCCTCTTTTGCATCAGATTGCTATGTTATGGCTACATCTAGTCTCTATGATGAGAATGAGCCTGTTTCATTTGATGAAGCGCAAAATTCAGAAAATTGGATGGTTGCTATGCAATCAAAATATGATGCTATAATGAAGACGATACTTGGTCTTTATGTGACTTGCCTCCTTGCAAGAAGGCCATTGAAACTAAGTGGGTTTACAAGCTGACCTGCCAGCACCATCTTCATTGACAGTCAGAGTGCATTGGTAGTTGCGGGGAACCTTGTGTTCCATGCTCGCATTAAGCACATTGAGGTGCATTATCATTATGTCAGGGAGAGGTTCTCTGTTGGGGAGATTAGCTTGGCATATGTGCCCATGCAGGAGAACATTGTAGACCTTTTCATGAAGGCTCTGCCTAGGGAGAAGTTTGAAGCTTTCCGCAAAGCTTTGGGCTTACTTCCTTTTGTGGAGTGATCTCCACATTGCTTGGCACTTCCTTATACATGAGTGCCAGCTACTTGTTCACCGCATCACTCCCAGGGGGGATTTGTTGGTATATTTAGGTAGTGATGTGTGTGAACACTCTAGGATCGTCGGGGTACTTTTTTCCCTCTTTAGGAGGTTTTTTCCCTCGTCTTGTATATACGCCTATTGCCGTAATGGGCTACTTATCTTTGTACATTCTCTAGTAATACATTCAGTATTGTGTGTTGTGCTCCAAGCTTCTTCTTCTTCTTCCTTGTGTTGTTCGCGTGCTTCCGTGGACGTCTAACTCCAATAGGTACAACCAAACATATTACCTTGCAGTGTAGTTTATTTAGTTCACTTGAGCATGTCCTTATAGGGAATATGGTCACATGCGCTAACAACTCCTCTTCTCTTGTAATGGGAGTTGGAAAATTCATTTGGATTACTACTGATGGTAGTTCTTTCACATTGTCAGATGCTTTGCTTGTGCCAGGGATCAAGAAAAATGTGTTATCAATTTCAATATTAGTCAAGATTAGCTTGGTATTTGTTGATGATAGATGTACAATTCATGATCTATTAAATGGCGTTGTTGTTATTTCTTCTGAAATTTTATGTCATAGGCTATATAAGCTCATAGATTAAGCAAAATCTATGAATGATTCATCATGTAAAATTCAAGATTCTCAGGCTATGCCAATGGCAAAGCTTTGGCATGCACATTTTGGTCATCTGAATTATGTTAGTTGGCTATGCCTATTTAAATCTCAAATGGTGTCCTCCTTGCCCAAAGTTGAGGCCCCTTGTAAACATGTTTGTGAAGGTTGTACTTTGGGCAAAATGAAGCACTCTTCTTCCCAAAAGATGGTTCAATTTGAGCTTTCTGTCTTGTTTCTTCTAATAGATTCCCTAAAGCTACTCGTGCATCTTCTTTATCTTGGACTATCTGCTTCAAGTTGACTAATTCTGCATCTACAACACTTAGTAATTCATCTTTCTCTTGGACTGCTGTCAGGGCCGCATCTCTTTGATTGATAATTAATTCCTGTTCTACAAGTCTGGCCTGCAACTCCTGAATTTGTCCGTTTAACGCATGATTTTCTGCCTTGACTTCCTGTAATTCTTCCTGGAGAGGAGTGATGTCTGCCTCCAGCACATCAACTTTGTGTTGAAAGTCATCTCGGATAGTATCTATCACTTGCTTCATATGTGCAGGTAATTGTTGTGATAAGTGGATCAGCATTTGACCCATGGATGCTAACTCAGAAAATAAGGGGATTGAAGGAATTGGAGGATGCAAACGACGTTGCGATGAAGAAGTAGTGAGGAGCTGCTGGGAATTCGGTGGAGAGTAATTTGGTGATGCGGATGAAGAAGCAGTGGGTCCGTCGGGGACAATGGGTGGAGTAGGAAGAAGAGGGTTGAGTGGAGGTTCAGGTGGGGGATTGGGTAGAACAGAGTTAGTTTCGGTTACCTTTTCGGTGGGTTGTTGTGTAGTGTCAACATGGCCGGTAGTTGTAGACTCCACTGCTTTAAGAAGTTCTTCGAAAACCTCTTTAATGATATGTTCTCCCTCCTCTTGCTTATCGTTCTCAGATTGCTGTTGAGATGCCTCTTGTGATGAGCTTGTTTCAGATTTGGTGGTGGCATCTTGTTCTTGCTGCTTTTCCGAAGAAGACTGTGCTGATGATTCATGATGCATTGAAGTTGCGGTGTCATGGAAGGTTTCTTCGTCCTGTCCTTCTTCTTCTTCGTCATCTGCTTTATTTCCTGCGGTTGAACACTGTACGTCACTATCAGATGAACTTATTCTGATTCTTTTCTGGCGGAGAAGGTGGAAAATCTCTTCGTCCTCTTCTTCATCCTCGTTCACTAGCTGTGAAGACTCTTCATGTTGCAAGATGGGTCCTCGGGGTGGTGGTTGCACTTCTTGGATGGCCGAAAATAAGAAACTGAGAATGTGTGGTAGCCTCGATCTTGGCATATCTCCCTTATTGACCTGCTTGATGATTGAAACACATCCTCTGTGAATGCGACGGAAGAAATACGAAGCAAATTTGATAGGTTCTCGAGCAGCTAGGTCGATCGTGGAGTAAAATGGTCTAGATATTCCATATGTGCGCTTCTGGAGATTCAAAATGGCAACTAGAAATTGGAGTGTTGATCTCTCCGGTTCGGGACGACAGAGGATTGCATATTCATTGGAGGAGTATCTAGGGAATCGCTGGATCATGGTAGCTATTGGTAAATTCGGGCCATTCTCTCGTCCTTGTCGAGGGAGTCGAAATGCATCAGCAAAGGTCTGGAAAGTGATTACGGTACGGGATGGTAGGGCAGTGATAGGCCAACTCTGCTCGGTGGCAGGTGTGGCAGCAATGGCGGCAATTATGTGGGCATAGAACGGGTGGCAATCCACTGAATGCCAAGGCAGTTCAGTGAAATTGACCAACCCACGGGAGCGCAGGAACTCTCCTACATCGACAAGGAGTCCATCACGGAAAGCGGCGAAGTTTGCCAGAGCTTCCATGGCACACATAGTAAGACACAAAGCACATGGTATACAGATTGCACAAGCACACAAATCATGCAAACACAATAGTGTTTAACAGCGAGACGAAAAAGGTTAAGTAGATGCTTAGCAACGAGAAGCTATTGAAATTACTAATCATTGCACGACGTTGAGATGATATCCTCATAACTTCGGTGGGCATGCATAAGCGGAATC
This sequence comes from Ceratopteris richardii, assembly GCA_020310875.1. Classification (NCBI taxonomy): domain Eukaryota; kingdom Viridiplantae; phylum Streptophyta; class Polypodiopsida; order Polypodiales; family Pteridaceae; genus Ceratopteris; species Ceratopteris richardii. The sequence goes on along the minus strand of CM035432.1, from coordinate 47,784,777 downwards.
GATAAGGTAGGGCGGCTGTTAGTCATAATTAGGTATCAAAACGCGGATATTTACAGACTTATTTTATTAAGTACGCAAAAAAAAAGTAAATAAATAAAATGAAAAAACGTTGAGCACGTCAGCGAGAGCCAGATGCTTGATGATACGGCCGCAGCTTTGAACCATTTATCACCTTCGGAAGAGGACTTCCGATCAAAGTAGTCAACCGAAACGTAGCTGGGTCTACTTGTTCAGTAATTCGATAGGGACCAAACCATCGTAACTTGAATTTTCCAACAGAGCGATTCGATTTTGCATTATAAAAGAGTACAAGTTGCCCCACCGTAAAAACTGGAGTTTTCAGATATCGGTCATGTGTTCGAGCTTGTCTTAACTGCACTTCCTGCATAGTCAGAAAACTTTGCCATCGATGCTCATCCAGTTCTCTGAGTGTATCCAACCGAAATGACAGAGATTCTTCCGGTAGTAGTTTTTGAGTGATGGCTACACGTAAACTTGGCACAACAATCTCCATTGGTGCTATGGCTTCCAGTCCATAAGCCAATTTGAAAGGTGTTAGTCCTGTTGCTACCTTGTAGGTAGTCCGGTACGCCCATAATACTGTAGGTAACAGTTGATCCCACCTTTTCGGTGATTCCAGAATCAGTTTTCGAAGCATATTCAACAAGGTTTTGTTTGTACTCTCAGCCAAACCATTGGCACGAGGATAATAAGGAGAACTGAATTTATGCATTATCTGAAAAGAATGGGTGAGTACTTTCATTAAGTTGTTAGCAAAATGCGTGCCTTGATCTGTAACAAGCTCCAGAGGTAAGCCAAAACGTGGGAAAACATCTTTCATGAGACACTTTGCCACCGAAACAGCTGTGGTGGACCTTAAAGCTCATGCTTCTGCCCATCTGGTAGCATAATCTGTACATGTTAGAATATAACAATTATTACTGAGTATGGTTGGAGGTGTAATAGGTCCAATAAAATCTAGGCCCCACTTCTGGAAAGGCTCCAATGGCAAGATAGGTTGTAAAGGGAAAAAATGGCGTTGTAGAGGCTGTCCGGACCTTTGACAAGTATCGCATTGTTTGACAAACTGAGATACATCCCTGTACATAGTAGACCACCAAAGTCCACTTTGTAGAATTTTCCGGTGCGTTAAATCTGCTGCAAAGTGTCCACCGGAAGGAATTGAGTGAGCCAGAATAATGACTGAGTTAACTTCATGCGGAGGAATACAACGAAGTAAAATTCTAGTGTGGTCCATATAGTATAATTCTCCAGCAATTAACCAAAATCTGCGACTGTACACTGCAATCTTCCTACACATTGCAGGAGAGGTCTGAGCAGGAATACATCAATCAGTAAGAAAAGATAATATCTGATCATAATATGTAGATGGCATAGGTGGTTCTGCATATTCATCATTAGTTGGTTCAGTAACATAAATCGCTGGTGTGGTGTCATCTACACCGACCGGAGCTTCACCGGAATCTAAGCGAGAAAGGAAATTTGCTAAGGCATGTGAGCTGTCGGGCCGATGGATTACTTCGAAATCAAACTCTTGTAAAAGTAGAACCCATCGTGCTAATCGACCACCTAAATGCTGTTGTCATACTAGATAAACAAGTGCAGCATGATCTTCATGAAAAGTAAATTTGCGGCCAAGTAAATAGTGTTTGAATTTCTTTACAGAATACACTAAACCCAGACATTCTCTTTCAGCTACAGAGTAATTCTTTTCTGCAGGAGCAAGTCTTCTACTTGCATAGTAAACAGGCCGGAACCACTTATCTGTTTGTTGCATTAACACACTGTCGATGGCAATATCTGGTGCGTCTACAAAAACATGAAATGGGCGTTCCCAATCAGGTGGTTGTAAAATTGGGACCTGCGTTAATAAACACTTTAGATGATCAAATGTTGTTTGACATTCTTGAGTCCACTCAAACTATTTAGGAGTACTCGTGATTAAACGATTGAGTGGAATGGCTAAATGAGCGAGCCACCGTAAATGACGACCATGCCATCTCACTTGACCCATGAAACGCATTACTTCCTTTGCTGTAGTAGGTACAGGTGCTTCCAACACAGCTGCTACCTTATCTGGGTCGACTTGAATGCCCTGTGCAGATACAATATGGCCAAGCAACTTACCACATGAAACCGCAAACACAGATTTGTTTGGGTTCATACAGAGTCTGTATTCTCTGCATTTCTCAAAGCAGCACCGTAAATGGAACAAGTGTGCTACCATCCTACCGAACACAGAGAAATCATCAAGATATACTTGCATGAAAGAGGTAAGATAGGGGGAGAATATTTCCTGCATACACCTTTGGAAAGTACTGGGGGCATTTCTTAATCCAAACCACATAACAATACAAGCAAAAACACCCCAATTGGTAATGAATGCTGTTTTTGGTATATCTTCCTTAGCCATTCTGACCTGATTGTAACCATTGTATCCATCTAAGAATGAGTACATTTCGTGTCCTGCTACTCTGTCAAGCATGGTGTCAAGAAATGGAAGGGGAAACGGATCTGGCACCGTAGTTGCATTCAGTTTCCGGTAATCCACACATATGCGTAGTTGCTTATTCTTTTTAGGGACGATAACAATGGGTGATATCCACTCAGCATGCTCTACTGGTACAACGAATCCAACTTTTAATAACCTATCCAGCTCTGCCTTTACCTGTGCTACATAATTCGGATTCATCCGGTAGCTGGGTTGTTTGATTGGTTTTGCTTCCGGCATCAACATGACCCTATGTTGATAAATGCGGGGGTCCAAACCTTTCATATCTTTGTAATCCCATGCAAAAACATCATAGAACTCTCGAAGCAACTGTATTAACTCTGCTTGAAACATCTCAGGCAATCCTTCCTTTATTTTTACAGGTCGCTGATTAACTTCATCACCTAAATTATATGTAATTAACTGATCTTCTAGAACATAGAATTGTCGGGACTTCTCTGTAACATCGGGTGGGTTTAAAAGTTGTTGTAGATCAGTGTCATCTATAGCAGCAATATCTTCTTTCTTGTCTTCTTCAGTCATAGGCATCTCCGTACAAACTGCCGGATTCCAATTATCTACAACAGATTGTAGATCAACAGTTCCTAGGGAGATCAAATCAATATTATTCTTCAAAAATTCTTCTTCTTCATCATCTGACAAACCATCTAACATATGAACTGGTTCTGCAAAATAAGGTCTAGCATGTAATTCACAAGGTTGTATAACATCTAATTTTACAACATATTTACGATTATTGTCTTTGAAAGTGAGTTCTTGTGCAGACCAATCCTGTATAACCTTAGCTTGTTTCAGCCAAGGACGGCCGAAAAGCAGATTATAATCTAAGCTAGACTCTGGTAGTTCTAGGACGACAAAAGTCATCTTAAATATGGTGCCTTGCAAAGTTATAGGAACATCTCGTACTAATCCCACTGGGTGGACTCTGGACTGATCAGCCATCCTTACAAAAAACTGGACAGGCTCAATTTTCGTCCATCCTAACTTTTTACACAGTGCGGCAGTAGCAATGTTTATACCAGACCCTCCATCAATTAGTACTTGATGAATTTTATGATTTTTGTACCTACCGTAATCAATGGGACCGAATGATCCACCGTAGCGTCAGTTTCTGGTTGTACTGTTGCCATTGCTGAAATGCAGGCAGACTCAGTACTAAACTGTTGCTGGAATTGTTGACGGACTCCTGGTACTAGTGAAAGTAACTGTCCAAGAGGAAGAGTAATGGATGCTTTAGATAAGATTTCCCATGCTTGATTTACTTGACTTGTGCCTTTCACTGATTCTGAAGACGATGCGTCGGTTACTGGAATCGACTCTTGCTCCTGTGCAGTTTCCTTTGGTAGTGGAACTTGTGTCACCGAAATAGGATCTGGGAACATTGGAGGTTCTGTGGTGGTCCAGTGACTAGCCTTGTCATATGTTCTTTGCTGTTCTAGGATGCCTGGTTCAAATATTTCAGCTGCTGGTTGTAACGGCCTACCGGATCTGGTCTGAACTACTGCAGCTTGTGTTTCTATTGGTGTGATATGAACCATATTAGTCATTGGATTCTGCCGTTCTTTCTTTCTCTGATCATATTCTGCTGCATCTTTACAAAATCTTCTAATGTGGCCAAATTCACTATAAAAATGGCAACGAGATGGTGGCAAATTAGTATTTTTCTATGCTGGTCCTACCTGCCAACGGTTTGCATTGTAGTTATTATTTCTCTGTCCTCTGTAATTTCGATATCCCTACTGCTGGTTGTTTCTCAATTGCGGGGGTACATAGTGATTGGCAAGCTGCCCTGGTTCTTGTATAATTGCATTCATTGTTGTTGTTCCCTGTACTTTGGCATTGTATGCATAGTTTTCGGTGGAATGTCCTGTCGTATTACAGATAGCACAAAACAACTGGTTGAGGGCACAAGTGGCACTGGTATGCCCTAAATTATTGCACGTGGTGTAGTACATCTGTCTAGTCGGATCTTCTACAACATTTTTACTTGCTTTTAACCATTCCAGGTCTTCTGTAAATCCTCCAACCTTGTTTTCGAGCTGCAAAGCCATTGCAATCACCGCATCTAGCATCATAGCTCCCACACAGCGTATGATCATAATCTGTTTAAGTTGCGGAGTCAAACCATTGATAAACCATTGAGTGATAACGTCATCTGGCAAGTTGGCATGTGCTGGCGGTAATTGCCTCAAGTGCATTCTGAATAGGGTGGCATATTCCTGCACTGTTTGATTCATCTTCTGTCTATTGTTTTGCAAGTAATCAAAAATTTCGGCTGGATTCTTCTTTAGCCTGAATCTCTGCAAAAATGCATCCCTTACTGCTTCATAGGTGCCGAAATGGTTAATATCATATTCTGTAAGCCACCTGGCGGCTTCATTAACCAATGTAGACTGGAATACAATAGCCTTATACGCCGGATTAAGTGGATGATTGAGTATTGCGTAACTTATCTCAAATGTGCGTACATGAGCATCTGGATCATAACCTGAGAATCCACCGAATTTAGTGTACGTTACTCCTGTTGGAGTCGGTCGGGGTGGAAATAGATGTTGTTGTTGCTGTTGTTGTTGTTGTTGTTGCCCGCTCATCGTGCTGGCGGTGGTATTGTGACTATCTTCTCTATCCCGAGGCTGAATATCTGAACCATCTGAATCGGTGTCATGAGTCTGTACACTTTTCGGCTTGATAATATCGTTCAGTATGTTTCTGATTTCAGTTTCGAACAAGCTACCTTCCTCCTTGGTATCAGATGTAGGGGTACTTACTCCAAATAATGGTGATTGGACTAAAGATCCACCAAGAAATGGTAAACCGTCACCGGAAGACTGTGAACTCTCAGCAACTGGTACCGAAATAACACCGAAAGGTGTCGAATTTTCACCAAAACAAGGTGCTTTTTCACCTTCACTGATTTCTTTGGCCAAGAAGTTTCTATCCGCAGACAAATTCGAATCTTAACCCAATGGTGTTAAATTAACTTCAGGCTTCGTCCTGTTAGACTCTGGAGTTACTATTTCTTCGACAAATTGTGCCGAAATCGCACCGGAATCTGCTAGAAACGTAGTACATTCTACCGGAATACTACCGGAATCCCTACTGGCGTTCTTCAATTCCTTGACAGCTGGGTTAGACTTATCTGCGCTTCTACTTCTTGGAGACGTCCTTAGCAAATTAGGTATCGCCCAAGACTGTTGGTTTCTTGTATGCTTCGGGTATGATTCACCGGAACGAGTAAGCGGCATATACTATGTTGCAATACTTTGCGTACTATTCTTCTTTACGGTCGATTCACAATCTATGACCACTTTCACAATCAATCAACGAACATTCTTGATGCTACATTCGCACAGACAAACAACAACAATCTGGTGCCACCTTCCCACAGTTAGCTGGCAACACTCTTGATGCCACCTTCCCACAGACGGTGCCAGTGTTAAACGCGGAACTAACTATCAGAAGCGCATTTAAACATCTACTTGGGTTCTTGGGAGTGGAAGGGGTCTATTAGACAGAGGCCCTGTTCTTGATTTTCCGAAACTAACCACTTCACACACAGCAAGATATTCTCAAGAACTCTATCAAGAATCTGTTACACTTACAATCTTTCAGTACGCAATCAAACTCTTCCAAAGTTTACCGAACACATACTAGTTAATACTCTCCTCAACGTTCAGCACAAGAACTAGTCAGTACCGTAATGCAGAGTTACTTGATTAACTCAAAAACTATCCGAACACAAACTACTGTAACAATAGAGACAATAACAGTGAATTAATCTTTACCGAACAGGTGTAGACAATCAACCAGAACCGAAGGACACAGAAAGACTCCAGATTATCAAACACACAGTACTGAATGTAGATTCCTACACCGATTAAGACTGACTCAATAATCAGTGTACCATATCAGAACTAACGTAACACAACTCGCGGTCATAACCTTTACGGGACAAAGATTCCGTACTCAGCTTAAGATGAACCTTACTGTAACTTAATCTTTACCGTACAATAGTGGATCTTCAACACAAAAGACAACCACAACACGACTCAGAGTTCCCAAACACACTACAGTTACTACACAGACTTCACCAACTAGACAGAGATTCACCAACCGAGCAGGTATTGATAACCACAAGGCAGAGATGAGAACAAGGTACTCAAAATGACGCAACACATACCACAGTAATGTGCAGATCAATCACCCAGACAGATAGTCTGGTGATCCCACTGGTCGTCACCGAGCGCCTCTTTTTCATTCATTTATATAAAGATACAAACATCTTTGTAACAACCTTTCGTACGTCTAGAAAAAGATTCAGTTTTTACAACTGCCAATCCGGCGGCCGACTAACAATCATGAAGCTAATAGTGACCATAGAATGAAGAAGAATATGAAGAGGTGATCACACCACATGTAAAGCTATCAAGCTTGAGGAAGAAATTCACTCCTTTGAGGCTGAAGAACCCAATAGAAAGGTTAAACTATGACTCCTTCATTATCTAGCACTATGCCTATATGATGCAGGTTGTAGGAGATAATGATCTAGATAATATAAGGAAGCATCAACAAACGAGGAATGGAAGAGAGCTATGGATGAAGAGATCAAAGCACTCAAGCACAATGCGGCTTGGTCACTAGTGCCCAAGACCCTAGGTATGAAAGTGGTTCAAAACAAATGGGTGTAAAAGACTAAAAGGAATGCATATGGTTCTCTAGCTAGACACAAAGCTAGGTTGCTGACTAATGGGTTCACACAAACTTTTGGAGTGTACTATGAAGAGATCTTGAACCCTATGGCTAACGAAAAAACAATAAGGACTTCAATAAATGTATGTGTTGGTAGAGGATGGCCTACATATCATCTTGATATATATAAAGAATGCATTCTTGAATGGTGAGCTAAAAGAAGATGTATACATGACACAACCAATAGATTTTGTTAGGCCTTGTATGAGCTTAAGAAAGCACCTAGGGCCTGGAATCAAAGGCTTGTTGACTACCTTGATAAGTATGAGTACATAGAAAGAAAATCAGATCCCTCACTGTATGTGAAGTAGGAATGGAGTAAGGTAGCATTCATGTATATATCTATGTGGACGATCTAATTATAATATGCAGTGATCATTTAGGAATCAAAGACATCAAGAGGAAACTTGGAAAGGAATTCAAAGTATTAGATTTGGGTGAATTGAAGTACATTTTAGGTATTGAAATTGCATATGCAATAATTGGCATATATCTTTTGCAAAGGAAATATCTATTGGATGTATTGTACAAGTATGGCATGGCAGATTGTAAGGTTCTCACTCAACCTATAGATGCAAATACAAAGATAAGTATGATTGATGGTAAAAGGCTTAAAGACTTAACATTGTATAGATGCTTGATTGGTGCTTTGATCTACGCAACAATGACTAGACTTGACCTATGTTACGTGGTAGGGGTACTTGCTCAATTTATGCATGCATCCACTCAAAAGCACTTAAATGCAGCCAAGAAATTTCTTGGATATGTGAAGCATAGAATCAATCATGGATTACAACATGATGGTATGTATTCATGCTAGGAACAAACACTATCTCATGGATGTCAAAGAGGTAACCTAGGATTGCATTGTCTTCAGCATAGGCTGAATATAGAGCATTGGCTCTAACCACATGTGAAGCTATGTGGCTTAAGAATCTACTAATTAACTTAGATGTGTAGGTTGGAACAATCTCCCTTTATGGAGATAAAATATCATATATACATTTGGCTAATGACCCAATGTATCATGCTAGGAGTAAGCACATTGAGGTGCATTAGCATGTTGTAAGAGAGAAAGTTTTTAATCATGAAGTGGATGTTCATTTTGTGACTACAAAAGAGCAGGTTGTAGACCTATTCACCAAAGGATTGGATGCATCAAAGCTAAGTAAGTTCAAGAACATGATGAACTTGATCGACATAGACACTTCCTACCTAAGCTTAGGGGTAAGTGCTAAAATAGAAGGGGCAAGCTTAGAGAATTATTTGGATATTCAAAAAGTCAATCTATAACCGGATCATGTAGACGCACGTGTTGGGGTTAGACGTCTGCAGAAGCACGCGAACAGCACAAGGAAGAAGAAGAAGCTTGGAGCACAAACACACAATACTGAATGTATTACTAGAGAATGTACAAAGATAAGTAGCCCATTAGGGCAATAGGCGTATATACAAGCCGGGGGAAAAAAACCTCCTAAAGAGGGAAAAAAGTGCCCCGGCAATCCTAGTGTGTTCACACACATCACTACCTAAATATATCAACAAATCCCCCCTGGGAGTGATGCGGTGACCAAGGAGCTGGCACTCATGTATAAGGAAGTGCCAAGCTATGTGGAAATCACTCCACAAAAGGAAGTAAGCCCAAAGCTTTGCGGAAAGCTTGAAACTTCTCCCTAGGCAGAGCCTTCGTGAAAAGGTCTGCAATGTTCTCCTGCGTGGGCACATATGCCAAGCATAGTGATAATGCACCTCAATGTGCTTAGTACGAGCATGGAACACAGGGTTCCTCACAACTACCAATGCGCTCTGACTGTCAGTGAAGATGGTGGTGGCAGAAGACTAGGCAACACCCAAATCAGCCATAAGGCGTCTGAGCCACACACACTCAACAATCGCTGTGAAAGCTGCCCTATACTCAGCCTCACAACTAGAAGTGGCCACAGTAGGCTGCTTCTTGCTCAACCAAGATATACATGAGCTACCAAGCATGAAGCAAAAACTACTGGTGGACACACGAGTGTCATAGCAACTAGCCCAATCTGAGTCAGAAAAAGCATGCAAATCTAGCGGTAGTGATCCCCCCTTGGGATAAAACAACCCAAGTAGCCGAGTACCACTCAAGTAGCGAAAGATGCGCTTAACCGCCTTCCAATGCATGACTCCTGGGCAATGCATAAACCTGCTCATCTATGAGACAGCAAACTGAATATCTGGCCGAGTAATGCATAAGTAAATCAAGCATCCAATAGCCTGTTGATAGAGAACAACATCAAATGCATCTCCAGCATCATGAAGACTCAAGCGTAAACCTGTCTCCATAGGAGTGGCAATAGGCTTACAGTCTTCAAGGCCAAAACACTGCAATAATGTGTCAATATATTTCGTTTGACACAAAGCCATTCCACCATCAACTTGCATAAACTGAATGCCCAAATAGTGATGCAAATGCCCCAAATCAGACATCTCAAATGAGGCATGCAAATCAGCCTTAAAATCAGCAATATGCTTCTCAATAGGACCAGTGAGCAACATGTCATCAACATATACATCAATGATCAGAAGCACATCATTAGCACGCTTAACATATAAGGTGCTTTCAGTTGGACTGTTCACAAAACCATGTGCAATCAGATAGGCATGTATCTTCTCATACGAAGCACGTGGTGCTTGCTTTAAACCATATAATGCCTTCTTTAACCTGCACACCTGGTTTTCATGCCCTTTTTGCACAAAGCCACGGGGCTGAAAAACATACACTTCTTCATGCAAGTCACCATTCAGAAATGTTGTTTTAATGTCCAACTGATGTACATTCCAACCATGATGGGCTGCAAGTGCACAAATGCTCCGAACAGTAGTCATACGACATGTAGGTGCAAAGGTCTCATCAAAATCAATGCCTCTTTCCTGCGCATAACCCTTTACAACAAGCCTAGCCTTATACCTGTCAACTGTACCATCAGGTTTACACTTCAGCTTGTATACCCACTTAGTGCCAATGGCCTTCTTGCCAGGAGGCAAGTCACATAAAGACCATGTACCATTCTTCATTATAGCATCATATTCAGATTGCATGGCAGCCATCCAATTTTCTGAATTCTGTGCTTCATCAAAAGAAACAGGCTCATTCTCATCATAGAGACTAGACGCAGCCATAGCATAGCAATCTGATGCAAAGGAGGCACTATGTGAGCCTGAACGAGTACGATATGACAAAGGTGCATCTAATTTGTTGTCACGTAAAGTCTGCACCAGCAATTTTGGCATAGTTTTTTCCTGCTCAATATCAGCTCTCTCATCAATAAGTGCATCATGTAAATCTGCATCAGAAATAGAATGATCTACATCATCATATGAAACCTGCAAAGGCTGAGAAGTTGCCTCATTAGGACCAGCACTAGACTGTCCACCTGTAAAAAGAGGCATCAACGTATCATACATGTCTTTGGAGATAATAGATGTCTCCTTAGTACATGAAAGCAATGGCTGAATAGCATCTTCCACAAAGACAACATCACGGCTAACCAGAATGCGTTTAGTCTATGGATGATACAGATGATAGCCTTTACTTTCAAAATTATACCCAACAAAAATACATTTTACTGCCTTATCATCCAATTTTTTGCGATGTTGTTCAGGCACTAATGCATATGCCAAACAACCAAAAACATGCAGATGAGCAACAGATGGCTTGCGGTCATGCCAAGCCTCATATGGAGTGATAGACTGCAACAAAAATACATTTTACTGCCTTATCATCCAATTTTCTGCGATGTTGTTCAGGCACTAATGCATATGCCAAACAACCAAAAACATGCAGATGAGCAACAGATGGCTTGCGGTCATGCCAAGCCTCATATGGAGTGATAGACTGCAACGCTTTAGTGGGACACCTGTTCAGTACATATGCTGCACACATGACAGCCTCAAGCCAGAAACTATGTGGTAAAGCCTGACTCTTGACCATGCACCTCGCCATCTCCATGAGTGACCTGTTCTTTCGTTCAGCAACTCCATTCTGCTGAGGTGTATACGGCACTGTACACTGGTGTTTTATCCCACGTTCAGCCAGAAATGCATTAAAATCAGAAGACATATATTCCCCCCCTCAATCAGAACGGAGGGTGCCCATTTTACATGCTGACAGATTTTCAGCCAAAACCAAAAACTGTTTAAAGCACATGAACACTTCAGAATTTGCTTTGAGTGGATATACTCATGCATGCGTGGAAAAATCATCAATGAAAGTCATGAAGTAAAGGTAATTCCCAAAAGAGGGTGTCTGCATAGGACCACAGAGATCACTATGTACAAGCTACAATTTCTGCGTAGCCCAAACTGAACCATCTTTTGGAAAGGAGGAACGCTGCATTTTGCCCAAAATACAGCCTTCACATACATGTTTTCCAGGTGCCTCAAGCTTGGGCAAAGAAGACACCATATCAGATTTCTGCAGGCGTAGCAAACTAGCAAAAGTCAGATGACCAAAGCGTGCATGCCAAAGCTTTGCATCTGACATAGCCTGAGAATCATGAACTGCACATGCCGAATCATTCACAGATCTTTCATAGTCTATGAGCTTATACAACCCACGACATAAAATGCCAGAAGCAATAATCACATCGCCATTTGATAGATCATGAATTGTACACCTGTCATCAACGAATTTCACAACCAAGCCAATCTTGGCTAATGCAGAAACTGATAACAGATTCTTCTTGATCCCTAGCACAAATAAAGCATCTGACAAGGTGAAAGAACTACCATCAGCAGTAGTCAGAATGATCTTACCAACTCCCATAACAGGATAAGAGGAGTTGTTGGCGCATGTGACAGTATTCCCTGTAGGGGCAGGCTCGAGTGAAGAGAAGAAACTGCGCTGCGAGGTAATATGTTTGGTCGCCCCACTGTCAAAGTACCAAACATCTGAGTCCACTGCAGACATGCACTGCTCATGAGAAGATGGGTCAAAACTGCAAACAATAGTAAACACCCATTCTTCTTCTTGCACAAGCTTAGCATACTCTGTTTTTGGTGTAGAGGCTTCTGCAACAACCATTCCAGCCTCCTTTTTCTTTGCCTTTTTTGCAACCAGTTTTGGACAGTTCTTTATGATATGATCATTCCCTTTACAGTACTTGCAAAACAATTTCTGCTTTTCTGATTTCTTCTGATCTTTATCATGGTTCTTCGAATGTGCAGCATTTGCAGATTTCTGCTTACTAGTAGAAGAGCTCCATTTTCCTTTGCCCTTCTGACTAGCTAGGAAAGCTTGATCTGCAACACACATAATGGACCTGTTCTGCCTGGACTGATCTTCCTGCAACAGAACAAAGACTAACTCCTCAAATGATAAGGCATTCGGATTGCCTTTCATCATCAACCGAAGAGTAGAAGCAAAACTCTGATATGAATCAGGAAGACCATTCAGAACGGTCTGCACAAGTGAGCTATCTGGTATAACCTCATCAACAGAAATCAATTGTTCCTTCAAATCTTTGATCTTCGTTAGGAAACTGTCCATAGAATCACCTTCATTCATGTGCTCACTCTCCAACTGTTTTCGGAGGTAAGCAACACGAGCCTCATTTCTAGCTTGGTACAATGTGGTAAGTGTATCCCAAGCATCCCTAGTTGTTCTACAAGAGCGAATATGAGGAATAATGGCACGTTTGATAGACAAAGCTATCAATGCATGTGCCTGGGCATCTCTGCCATCCCAACGAATTTGCCCTGTAGTAGGTGCAACAGAAACAGCAACACGAACAGGAATCTGTGGAATATCATCTTCGACACCATCTTCATCAGCTCCATCACCTATGTTTGCAGTACCTGTCATTAAAGGTGTAACAGGACGTCTTTCAACACCCTGCACAATGTTCCACAATCCTTTTGCAACCAAAACATGTCGCATCATATAAGCCCATAATGGGTAGTTGGTACCATCCAACTTATCCTCAACAGCCAACATACGGAATACATCACTGCTTTCAGCCATGGCCGGTGACTAAAATACCTTGATGCAAAAAATTGACTGTATCTCAAAAAGTTGAACAAAATTGCCTAGACGAGTTCTACTAGACCTGTAGCAGACTTTGAGACGCTTAAAGTGGCGAACAAAAACTGGTATATACCTTTGGCACAAAAAGACAAAATAGCCTGCACAAGTGCTGTGATAGTGCGTTTGGAGGCACGGTGAGTATGCTCACCAAAATTCGTGCGATTCTGAGACTGCAAACGGAGTGTCAACGGCGCCCTAGATGAAGCGACGACCTGCTCTGATACCATTAGGGCAATAGGCGTATATACAAGCCGGGGGAAAAAAACCTCCTAAAGAGGGAAAAAAGTGCCCCGACAGTCCTAGTGTGTTCACACACATCACTACCTAAATATATTAACAGCACGTATGCAGAGACAATACAATAACGAAATCTCATAAGAGCACACACATAATAGAGAGAGACTAGATTGAATAAAGGATTAGGTACAATCTCCCCCCACATACTCTGATGGAGAGTCTCTTAGAGTACATGTATTTATATGTATTTTCATTATGTCCTCAATAGAAGATACATGAGGGTGGCGCTTTGAAAAGTGTGCATTTGTAAAAAAAATTGCTTTATTTACAAAATGTTGCTTTCTAAGCAATCTACTATTTTTATAAAAATATATAAAATAATATCTTTTAAATATCTGAGTAAATCAGTGTGCATTTAGCCCTTATGATTCTTCACCTACTAAATCGAAACACAATCACATTAAAAACCGAAAGACATTAAAATCTATTTAACATTCCATTAATCCATAAAGTATGACATGCCTCTTAGTTGACAAGCAACTGACCTCAATTGATAAGAATAAAATAGACATAGATGGCCAATCACATCTCCCATCACTGAAGAATCATAAGCATATTCCATGTAACAAAAACACATGCATGGAAATGGAAAACTGGAAGTTAATGTGACCGTGAATGACATGCAGAAAGCAAGTGGTCATAATGTGGAGTTAATGATGTCTTATAAATCCATTGAGATTCTTCAAGGGAGTGATTTTTATATTTAACTAAATATATATGATATTGCTTACCAGTGTGTGTTGTAGTAACATCATAATCAAGTATTTTCTCTAGAAAGCAAATTTCAGCATCCCCTCCAAGTAAAGGAGGATCATCTAAAATAGGAGTGAGTGGTAAAGTTCCTTTAAAGGATTTCAATAAAGTAATATGAAAAGAATTATGTATATTCCAATGAGAAGGTATGTCTAATCTAAAAGCATTCTCATTTATTTTTTGAATAATACAGAAAGTTCCATAATAAGGTGGTGCAAGTTTAACCTTAGGATGTTGTGAAATCTTTTTCATATGTCTTTTAATTATTCATAACCATACCAAGTCATTTTCATTAAATTTTTTAGCTACTCATTTCTTATTAATATTACACATGTAACGTTCTTGACTCTTCTTAATGTGCTCATGAATCTCATGAAGTGTAGAAATATGATCTTATGCACAAAAATCAGCCATAGGGATATCAGTTTGAGTAATAATCATGGAAGTGGGAAGATTTTTATCGTAAGCAATTTCATAAGATGTGTTGATATATTTAGGTAGTGATGTGTGTGAACAGTCTAGGACTGTTGGGGCACTTTTTCCCTCTTTAGGAGGTTTTTTCCTCCTAGCTTGTATATATGCCTACAACCCTAATGGGCCACTTATCTGTGTACATTCTAGTGGTAACACATTCAGTATTGTGTGTTGTGCTCCAAACTTCTTCTTCTTCCTTGTGTTTTTCTCATGCTTCCGCAGATCTCAAACTCCAACAAATGGTATCAGAGCAAGTCATCGCTTCATCTAGGGCATCGTCGACACCCCTCCGGTCAGAGTCTTAGAATCACACAAAAATTGGTGAGCATACTCAAGTTGATTAGGAGATCAAAACAGCTTCGCTATGTGGTGTCTAAATTGCAATCTGAGCTCGTTTCGGCCTCTAAACACACAACCATAGTGCTTGTGTAGGAAATATCATCTTTTTGTGCCAAAGATATATACAGGTTTTGGTTCACCAATATAAGTGTCTCGAAGTCTGCTACAAGTTTAGCAAAACTTGATAGGGTAGTTATGTTCAACTTTTTGAGATACATACATTTTTCTACATCAGGGTATTTTAGTCAGAGGCCATGGCTGAAAGCAGTGATGTATTTTGTATGTTGGTTGTTGAGGATAAGTTGGATGATACCAATTACCCATTATGTGCTTATGTGATGTGTCATGTATTGGTTGCAAAAGGAATGTGGGATATTGTGTAGGGTGTTGAAAAACATCCTATTACATGTGCAAACACAATTGTTGAAGGTGATGCAGACGGCATTGAAGATGGTGATATTCTTCATGTTCTTGTTTGTGCCGTGGTTCTTGTTGCACCTACTATAGTGGTAGAGATGCTTAGGCACATGCATTGATAACCTTGTCTGTCAAACTTGCCATGATTCCTTGCATTCTCTCTTGCCAAACAGCTAAGGATGCTTAGGATACACATACCACATTATACCAGGAAGGAATGAGGCTTGTGTTGCTTACCTTTGAAAACAATTGGAGAGTGAGCACGTGAATGAAGGAGATTCCATGTATAGTTTTTTGACAAAGATCAAAGATTTGAAGGAACAATTGATTTCTACTAATGAAGTCTTACCTGACAATTCACTTGTGCATACTGTTTTGAATGGTCTTCTCGATTCATATCAGAGTTTGCTTCTACTCTTTGTTTGATGATGAAAAGCAATCCAAATGCCTTAATATTTAAGGAGCTAGTCTTTGTTCTGTTGTAAGAAGATTATTCTAGGCAAAACAATTCCATTATGCGTGTTGTAGATCAAGCTTTCTTGGCTAGTCAAAAGGGCGAAGGTAAATGGAGCTCTTCTACTAGTAAGCAGAAATCTGCTAATTCTACAGAATCAAAGAAGGACGACAAAGACAAGAAGAAAACAAAAAAGTAGAAATTGTTTTGAAAATACTGTAAAGGAAATTATCATGACATAAAGAGTTGTCCAAAATTGGCTCCTAAAGAGGCAAGGACAAAAGAGGCTGGAATGGTTGCTTTAGAGGCCTCTACACCCAAAACAGAGTGTGATAATCTTGTGTAGAATGAAGAATGGTCATTTACTACTGTTTATAGTTATGACCCATCTTCTCATGAATAGTGTATGTGTGTAGTAGACTCAGATGTTTGGTACTTTGATATTGGGGCAACCAAACATATTACCTCGCAGCACAATTTCTTCACTTCACTCGAGCATGCCCCTATAGGGAATACTATCATATGCGTCAAAAACTCCTCTTATCATGTCATGGGAGTTGGTAAGATCATTCTAAATACTGCTTATGGTAGTTCTTTTACATTGTCATATGCTTTATTTGTGCCATGGATCAAGAAGAATATGTTATCAATTTCAGCTTTAGCCAAGATTGGCTTGGTTGTGAAATTTGTTGATCACAGATATAGAGTTTATGATCTGTCAAGTGGCAATGTCATTATTACTTCTAGAATTTTATGTCATGGGTTGTATAAGCTCATAGACTATGAAAAACCTGTGAATGATTCAACATGTGTAGTATATGATTCTCAGGCTATGTCAGATGCAAAGCTTTGGCATGCATGCTTTGATCATCTAAATTTTTCTAGTTTGCTACACTTGCAGAAATAAAAAATGGTGTCCTCTATGCCCAAACTTGAGGCACCCAGTAAACATGTTTGTGAAGGCTCTATTTTGGGAAAAATGTAGCATTCCTCATTTCCAAAAGATGGTTCGGTTCTAGCTACTTAGAAATTGTAGCTTATTCATAGTGATTTCTATGGACCTATGCAGATACCCTCTTTTGGAAAATATCTTTACTTCATGACTTTCATCGATGATTTTTCCAAGCATGCATGGGTATATCCATTGAAAGAAAATTTCGAAGTGTTTATGTGCTTCAAATAGTTTTTTGTTTTGGCTGAAAATATGTCAGCATGTGAAATGGGCACCCTATGTTTTGATCAAGGGGGAAATGTATGTATTCTGATTTTAATTCATTTTTGGCTAAACGTGGGATAAAACATCACTCTATAGTGTTGTATACACCTCAATAGAATGGAGTTGCTGAACGAAAGAACAAGTCACTCATGGAGATGATGAGGTGTATGGTCAAGAGTCATGCTTTACCACATAGTTCCCGGCTTGAGCCTGTTATGTGTGCAACATATGTACTTAATAGATGTCCCACTAAAGCATTGCAGTCTATCACTCCATATGAGTCTTGGCATGGTCGCAATCCATCTGTTGCTCACCTGCATGCTTTTGGTTGTCTAGCATATGCATTAGTGCCTGAACAACAACACAGGAAATTGGATGATAAAGCAATGAAATGCATTTTTGTTGGGTACAATTTTGAAAGTAAAGGCTATCGTTTGTATCATCCATGAACTAAACACATTTCGGTTAGTTGTGATGTTGTTTTTGTGGAAGATGCTATTCAACCATTACTTTCATGTACTAAGGAGACATCGATTAGCTCCAAAGACAGGTATGACACTTTGCTGCCTCTCTTTACAGGTGGACAATCTAGTGCTGGTCCAAATGAGGCAACTTTTTAGCCTCTATAGGTTTCATGTGATGATGCAAATTTACATGATGCACTTGTTGATGAGAGAACTGATACAGAGGAGGCAAAAACTATGCCGAAATGGTTGGTGCATACTTTGTGAGATAACAAATTATTAGATGCACCTATATCATATCGTACTCGTCCAGACTCTCATAGCATTTTTTTTTTGCATCAGATTGCTATGTTATGGCTACCTCTAGTCTGTATGATGAGAATGAGCCTGTTTTGTTTGATGAAACATAAAATTTTGAAAATTGGATGGTTGTTATGCAATCAAAATATGATGCTATTATGAAAAATGGTACTTGTCCTTTATGTGACTTGCCTCCTGGCAAGAAGGCCATTGGCACTAAGTGGGTATACAAGCTGAAGTGTAAGCCTGATGGAACAGTTGACAGGTATAAGGCTAGGCTTGTTGCAAAGGGTTATGCTTAGGAAAGAGGTATTGATTTTGATGAGATCTTTGCTCCTACATGCCAAATGACTACTATTCATAGCATTTGTGCACTTGCAACTCATCATGGTTGGAATGTACATCAGTTGGACATTAAAACTACATTTTTGAATGGTGAGTTACATGAAGAAGTGCATGTTTTTTAGCCCCATGGCTTTGTGCAGAAAGAGCATGAAAACCAAGTGTGCAAGTTGAACAAGGCATTACATGGTTTGAAGCACGCACCACGTGCTTGGTATGCAAAAATACATGCCTACCTGATTGCACATGGCTTTGAGAACAATCCAACTGAGATCACCTTATATCTTAAGCCTGCAAATGATGTGCTTTTGATCATTGTTGTCTATGTTGATGACATGATGCTCACTAGTTCTCATGAGAAGCATATTGCTGATTTTAAGACTGATTTGTGTGCCTCATTTGAGATGTCTGATTTGGGGCATTTACATCATTATTTGGGCATTCAATTCATGCAACTTGATGGCGGAATAGCTTTGTGTCAAATAAAATATATTGACACATTATTGCAATATTTTGGACTTGAAGATTGCAAACCTATTACCACTCCTATGGAGACAGGCTTATGATTGAGTCTTCATGATGATGGAGATGCATTTGATGCTATTCTCTATCAGTAGGCTATTGGATGCTTGATTTAGTTATGCAATACTTGGCCAGATATTTAGTTTGTTGTCTCACAGATGAGGAGGTTTATGCATTGCCTAGGTGTCAAGCATTGGCAAGCGATTAAGTGCATCTTTTGCTACTTGAGTGATACCCAGCTACTTGGATTGTTTTTTCCCAAGGGGGATCACTACCACCATATTTACATGCTTTTTTTGACTTGGACTGTGCTGGTTGCTATGTCACTTATGTGTCCACCAGTGGTTTTTGCTTCATGCTTGGTAGCTCATGCATATCTTGGTTGAGCAAGAAGCAGCCTATTGTGGCTACTTCTAGTTGCGAGGCTGAGTATAGGGCAGACTTCATAGCAACTATTGAGTGTGTGTGGCTTAGACACCTTATGGCTGATTTGGGTGTTGGTCAATCTTTTGCCACCACCATCTTCGCTAACAGTCAGAGTGCATTGGAAGTTGCGAGGAACTATGTGTTCCATGCTCGCACTAAGCACATTGAGATGCACTATCATTATGTCAGGGAGAGGTTCTCTACGGTAGAGATCAGTTTGGCATATGTGCCCACATAGGAGAACATTGCATACCTTTTCACACAGGGAGAAGTTTGAAGCTTTCTACAAAGCTTTGGGCTTACTTCCTTTTGTGGATTGATTCTACATAGCTTGGTGCTTCCTTATACATGATTGTCAACTCCTCGTTCACCGCATCGCTCCCAAGGGGGATTTGTTGATATATTTAGGTAGTGATGTGTGTGAACACTCTAGGACTGCTGGGACACTTTTTTCCCTCTTTAGGAGGGTTTTCCCCCTCGGCTTGTATATATGCCTATAATCCTAACGGGTCACTTATCTTTGTACATTCTAGTGGTAATACATTCAGTATTGTGTGTTGTTCTCCAAGCTTCTTCTTCTTCCTTATGCTATTCTCGTGCTTTCGTAGACTTCAAACTCCAACACAGTGCACAACAATTAGTGGTATGTGTTGTGTTATTATATGCAAATTGTAGCAAAGGAATTTTCTCATTCCAATTACTTAGATTCTAAAATAGTATTATTCATAGCTTCTCTTTGCCCGTTACTTTTAGGATGAAATGTAGAGCTAAAGTCTATTTTGGAACCTAAATTTTGAAATAATGCAACTTCAAAGTGATTACAAAAATGAAAAACTCGATCTGATTGAATAACTTTTGGAAAACCATGATGCAAAAAAATACATTTAATAAATAACGTAGCATTTTTTGGAGTAAAACATGCATTATTATATCTCATTTTGAGTATCTTGGAGTTCGTGCTGCAAAAGCTCCAACTATTGCTCTAGCAATACCTCAGATAGGGGTGATGTACCAAAATCCTCTGTAATATGGGTAGGGTCCATTGCCTTATTTAGAACCAAAACCTGTTACTAAGCATGTGAAAAGAATTTTAGCAATATTGTAATCGAAATAGAAAAGGGAAGGTTTTGTCTTAATAACATAAAAAGGAAGAGAGAAGTAGAAGTAATGTTAAATATAAGTTAAAAGAAGTGGGGTATCAACACGTGAGAATAAGCTAGTGGATAAACCATATCTCCCGCAAGTGAGAGGTGGTGGATTCAAATCCCCTACATGATAAATAGGGAAATAAGTAAGCCCTTATTGCCACTCATTAGTTAGAGAGGGTTCGTGTTGTCATAGATTCCATCTCTACAATACTATGAAGCTAAACCCATACAAATATTTTCATGATGTGATCGAGTAACTTTATGGTGTAATGAATACCCCATGTATTTATGAACACTATTTATCTATGTGCATCATATTTCCCATAGGATGTTTATGATTGAAGATTTTTTCATACATGATTTCCATTGATCCTAAAATTTCTAGTATGAACCAATACTTTATCATCTCTATATGTGAACCTTGAACCCTAAACCTTTATGTTGTGTACCCAGATAAATCCATGTTCCATGTGAATCCTAAAACATATAGTGTGAAACCATAAATTATGAATTAAAAAAATTAAAACATTATAATATTAAAGTGAAAAGTTAAGACAAAGGCAAACATACGTTAAAATTTAAAAGCAAAAACTTTTGCGATTAAAAAAATACGATCGCATAAAAAAAGCATAAAAAACTACGATTGCTTGCTTTTCAAGAATTTGGCGGATGCTTTATTGCTTTTGGTTTTCGCTTACTGATACAATTCATCGCTTGGAGGCTACAAAGAAGACTATAAAAGAACCCTCCTCGGGCCATTGTAAGGCGACCAAGGAACTTATCGAATTCAGTCCATTGCTAAGGAGTTGAAGAACGAAGGGAGAGGAGAGATTGTGGATGATCAATTTTGAAGGACATGGAGGCTACATACATATTTTGAAGGAGGGATTTTAGTGCTCTACATTTAAGGGAGAAGCTATCATTGTTGAAGGAAGGAGATGTTCATCTATTTGATGGAGGGTGGCTATCTCTGATCTTAGTGGTGATTCTTCTCTCACCTTGAAGGATGCTCTACTTACATGTTTAGATATTTTTGAAGAACATTATGAACCAACATGATGATCAATTATGAATTGGTAACTTGTATCTTTTTCATTATTTTTAATTTGAATTGTATGAACACTTACTAGGAATCAAGATTTTTCTTTTCCATGGAATCAATTTTTCTCTCATATGATGATATGTTGTGTGAGTGATCTGATCAATTAATTTGAGTTTTTATTATCTCTTTGAGTCTCCATTCCATTACCTGAGTTTGCTTGAAGAACCTTGCATGCACCATTGGACTTGATGATTGAACTGATCCACCAACTATGCACCATCTTCTCGATAATGCATAGCCAACAGAACCAAAGGGAACCAAGAGAACCACGAATGCCAGAGAAGCCAAAGATGTCATAGTCATGCCATAGTTCTATCAGAATTAGGATAGGGCACAATGCATAGTGCGTAGTGTGGCAGTGTGACAGTGCACAATGAACAGTGAACAGTGAACCGTGTGACAGTGTGATAGTGCATAGTGCACATTCGAAAAACATCGGTGAAAAAAAAAACGTGAATTGAAAAACACAAACTTGGATCGGACGAGAATAAACAAACCGAAAAAGGTGTCGAATCACAAACGGATGTCGAGAAGTACACCTCTATAAATAGATACAAGCACTGATACCACAATAATCGGATCTTGTAGACACACGTATGCATAGATAATCCAATAACAAAATCTCACAAGAGCATACACAAAATAGAGAGAGATAAGACTGAACATAAGATTGGGTAAAATCTCCCACCACATACTCTGTTGGACGAGTCTCTCAGAGTACGTGTATTTATAAGTATTTTCATTATGTCTTGAATAGAAGATACATGAGGATGACACTTCGAAAAGCATGCATTTATGAAAAATCTGCTTTATTTACAACACATCACTTTTTAAACGATCTACTATTTTTACAAAAATATATAAAATACTATCTTTTACATATCTTCAAAAATATATGAGCAAATCCATGTGCATTCACACCCTCATGATTCTTCACCTGCTAAATCAAAACACAATCACATTAAAAACCTCAAGACATTAAAATCCATTTAACATTCCATTATTCCATAAAGTATAACACAACCAAGGCTTGGCTAATGCAAACCCCATGACTCATTATCAATTAAAAGAGAAAGGAAACACCAAAGGACTCACAAGGGAGCTGGATGATCAAGAACAACTAATGGAAATCCAAGCATCAAGGAAAGGGTAGGTGAAGAGTCACACATTCATCTATATATGAAGCAAGGGTGCATTTTTGAGGGTAAGCACTGAAGTGAAGGGCATAGCAAGTTGCCAAGGACCAGAGGAGCATCCCCAAGTAGTACCAAAACCTTCTTATCTCTATAAACAAGCTTTTTTCATAAGTTTCATCCCTATAATGAAAACTAGGGTGGTCCTCTCTCTCTAGTGTATTCTATCAGACATAGTCATATTGTAACATTTTGTTCTCTTTGTGTATACATCATCTTGTAGAGATCTTACACTTGAGTGAAAGCTTATCTGAAACATTCTATGTGTACCAAACATCTTGTTCTTATCTTGAAGCCACTATGAGTTATTGCTAAATCTCAGCGACCTAAATTTTTGCATAGGTTCATAGACAAGTAGTCTCATAGAATAGAGAGTTGCTTGACGTATACTCACTCAAATTGAGTGATTATTGGATTATTTCTATGAAGGTTGCATTTTGGGTAAAATGCATTATTCTTCTCTCCGAAAAGATAATTCAGTTAGACTTGTACATGAATTGTAGCTTGGTTATGAAGGTTGCATTCAATTAGATAATTCAGTTAGACTTGGTTATGAAAATCTATTAGCATGTAAAATGGGCATCTCTCGTCTCATTGAGCATGGGATAAAATGTCAATGTTCAATGCCGTGAATGCTTCAACAAAATAAAAGTTATTGAGAGGAAGAACAAATCTCTCATGGAAATGGTGAGATATATCATCACAAGTCAGGCTTTATCACATAGCTTCTGGCTTGAGGTTATTATGTTGGTAGTATATGTACTTAATGGGTGTCCCACCAAAGCATTGCATTCTATCACTCCATATGAGTCTTGGCATGGTCCCAAGCCATCTGTTGCTCATTTGCATGTTTTTGGATGATAAGGTAGTGAAATGTACTCTCGCTGATGATAAGGTAGTGAAATGTACTCTCGTTGGGTACAGTTCTAAAAGCAAAGGCTATCCTCTGTATCATCCATAGACTAAACACATTTTTCTTAGTTGTGATGTTGTTTTTTCGAATGAGTAGGAACACTTAATTGGAATCCAAGCCTTAAATTGTTCGGAATGAAGGTGTTTTTTGTGCACACGGGTCTATTTGCAGAAGGCGAAACCAATAGCTCGTAGCTACTTGTTAGGTGAGGATATTACATGAGCACAAATGTGTAGGAACCTTAGATTGCTAACTAAAACTAAGGGAAGAAAGAAAGAAAGAATTCATTAGCATTATATATTTGGATTTGGTTAATTGGTAATGTTATAGATGCTAGGTAGCACAAATATGCATTAATGGCTACATCTCTTTATTAGAGAGTATGATCACACAAGAAAGCAATCCATTTTGTAGCAGAATTGCCCTCCTCCTTAAGAACTGGTCGATCTCCCAGACTCTCCTTTGTGAGAAGAGCCTTGTGAGATCAAATTTGAACGAAGGATCTCTTTTTGTCGAGAACCGATCATTGGGTTTAGGACTAATCCACGAATGACCCCTAAGTTGTTAGCTTGCCAACCCAACACTTCTAAAAAGTCTTCATATTTTCTCACTTGCATTTTCTTGTGGACTGATCTTTCCCAATAAATTTCCTACTAATATGTGCTCTAACGTATTGAGTCTATCCTCGAGCATTTGTTTTAAATTGAAACATTGGGAAAGCGTCCTTGTGCATGGCAATGGCCTTATAGATCATAATGCGATCCAACTTCGAATCTATATCCATGTGGAGACTTGGGGTTTCTTCTATTAGTGCACTCTACGTTGGTGGTGGGAGCCTCAGGGAGGTTCACTTGCTTGTGTGGAAAGCCCTTCATGCAGATGATCGTGGATTTTTTTTTTTTTTTTTAAATATAAAGGAAGTTCGGCATTAGCCTACTCTCCCGAACTTGAATTAAATAAAGAAAGAAAAGTACAAGAGAAGGGGACTAGTGCCCACGGGACCTCCCAAATCCCACAAAGCAGGGGAAGCTTTAACAGAGCTTAGATGACATTACAAAGAAGGTTAACCACCCTCTCATCACCCTCATACGGGGCCCACTTGGGTTTAAGCTTGTTATTGATCAAAAGGAGAACTTGATGATGCTTGAAGGGGGGGGATTTCTTACAGTTAGCAATCGTTTTGCCAAGGAGGAATAATGATTTCTCAATTGACCACTCCTTGGGGGAGTCACTGAAGTTGAGAGCACATCTTTCCCGCCATATTTTCCATAGGACCTCCCCTCTGATGGCATTCCAGAGGGTCGCGGAGCAGCCAATCACTTCTCCCAACAGGGCTTGCTGCCAATTGAGATGTTTCTGAAGTCTAATTTTCATTCCAACCGTCTGCCAGAGTCTGTTGGAGTTGTGGCAGGTAAAGAAGATGTGTGGGACATCTTCGAAAGACCGGTAGCAGCGTTTGCACCAGGGAGAAATCCCACAAAGTTTGCTAGCCTTAAGGTTGATCCAGATTCCATGATGAAGAATTTGCCATAAGAGGACAGACTTTTTGATTTCTATGAGGGGGTGCCAGATAGCCATGAACTTCATGTCCCACAGAAGCCGCGTCCATGATAGGCACCACTTCTTATTGAGGTTAACTTGATAGTCAATCGTTTCTTTGATGTTCGGGATTTTTGATAGGCTATTCCCATTGTGCCATTTGAGACCAAGCGAGCTCGATGTGTCGTGTCCCATGAGAAGGCGAGTTTTGTGTCGATCCCAAGCGAGACATCTGCTTTGCAAAGTGTTCCATTCTTCGTACGAAATGTTGGCGCAAGGGTCAATATCCTCGAAGTTGATCCAGCGGTTGGTGTCATGTTTCCAGAGATGTTTCCATTTTTTGAAGCCTTTGTTCCATAACTTCTTGGCATTTTGAATGTTCCAAGATTCCACACTCCGGATGCCATGGATCGGAAACCAGATAGAGTCGTTTTGTCTGATACCGGCTACCCACTTCCAGTCTTCACTAATTCTTGTGTAGCTTTTGACTTTATTCCAACTCTTCCATAGGGAGCATATGAGATTAGAGCCTTTCGGGAAGACGGGGATTGGGGAAAAGAGCAAGGTCAAGATGTCGAGATTCTTCCAGTTTCGGAAACCCATGAGAGCCAACTCATTCTTGTTTCTGAAGATCAACTTGGCCCACGAGGCCTCCCCATTGCTCCAAGCCTTAATCATCCATTTGGCTGCCAGTTTGTTAGCCATGCACCCAATGTCCAGGATACCAAGTCCCCCACTATCTCTAGGGCTAGTGCAGATGGACCATTTGATTTTAGGCACCCCCCTTCTATTGTGATCGCCCGTCCAAAGGAAGTTTCTACAAATACTATCCAGTTTGGACAGATCTTGCTCTTTTGGTCTCCAACATGAAAGGAAATAAATGGTAGAAGAAAGGAGGAACGTGTTGATAACCATCGCACGACCAGCAAGATTGATTTGCATACCTCTCCAATAGTTTAGCTTGTTTTCGAGTTTGGCCAGCACCCAGTTCCACCGTTGTTCCATAGAGACGCCAAACCCCAAGGGGATCCCAAGAAGCCGAAAAATTTGGCCCTGCGGAATGATTTGACAGCCATGATCAGTGAGAAAGCCGGGCTGAGACCCCACAATAGCTCTAAAGGCGGTCTTAGAGTGGTTGATTATGGATCCAGAGGCTTCACAAAAGGTAGCAAGACACCTCCAGAACATCTCCAGGCTGGTACTATCATTGTCAACAAACGCGTTCATATCATCAGCAAAAAGTCTCATGGTGATCTGACTGTGGTCGTGAGGAAAACGGAGGCCTTTGATATTACCAGCTTCCACCTGGTGTGCCACAAGCCTGCTAAGCCCCTCCGTGGCGATGGCAAAGAGAAGGGGAGCCAATGGGCACCCTTGTCTGATAGATCTTCTAAGTTTGATCACCTTCAAAAGTTTGCCGTTAATGTTAATTTGGGTCGATGCGTTTCCGAGAAGGGTCGCGATCATCTTGGTGAATTTATGACTACATCCAAGATCTTGGAGCGACTGCAGAATATAGTCCCATTCAAGCCTGTCGTAGGCTTTATCAAAGTCGATCTTGAGGAAGACCACATCTTGTTTAGACTCATTTGCAAATTCAAGACCTTCCCAAATATCTATAATGGCTTCCAAAATTGACCTGCCTTTGATGAAACCTTTTTGGTCCTCGCTTAGCCACGCTCTCAAGCGGCAAGAGATTCTGTTGGCAATGACGTTGGCAATGAACTTGTATCCTGTTTGGAGCATCGTAATAGGACGCCAGTTCTCTATTCTGTTCTTTTCCCCTTTTTTGTGTATTAACTTGATAATACCATTGTTGAGACAAGAAGGAAGTGCGCCAAACTTGAGCGCCTCTTGCTAAACCAGACAAAGAGGGATGGCAACCACCAACTTGAAGGATTTAAAGAACTCATTAGTGAGCCCGTCGGGTCCCGGGCTTTTACCGAGAGGGAGGGCATCAATGACCTCAATGATTTCTGCTTCAGAGATAGGGGCATGTAGCAGGGAGTGAAGGTTGGGTGGTATCCTACAGGGGGAAACCCTAGATATGGCTGCCATACAGTCCCTTCTATGGTGGGAGAGGGGGTTCGAGGTCCCTAGGAGTCTCGTGAAGTGCCCTTCAATGATCCCAAGATTATCTTCTTCTGACATGCATACATTGCCATTTAAGTTTAGCAATAGGGGGATCGATTCTCTGTTATGTTTCCTTTTAAGGATACGGCACATCTCTTTGGTGGGTTTGTCGGCTTTGCCAGCCCACCACTCCTTGAAGAAAATTTGCAAGTTTTTCTTTTGTATTTCTTCCTCGTATCTCAACAGCGCTCTGATTTTTTGAAGACCTTTCTGGGCTTGAGGTTTTCCTTTGTTCACTTCCTCCTCGAGCCTCCAAAGTCTGTGAAAAAGAGCTTCCCTACGAGCCCGCCGCACAGTCTCGAGCATCTTCTTGGTTCTAATCATGATCTTTTGAGAATTATCGACCGCACTTCTCCAGCACTTGGCTGGGGACAAGCCGGAGGCAAACGCCTCCTTCCACACATCAGCAATTTATTGATGGACGGAGGGGAGAGAGAAGGTGGGTGCACTGGCATGGAGCCAAGGCGTCTTGCGGATCTTGTTTGAAGGTTGGAAAGTGATAACGATCGGGTAGTGATCAGAGATGGTGAGGTCGATGCGTTGCGGGAGGGACGGGTGGCCCCATTGATGGGTAAAACTCTGAGAGATGTAGCATCTATCAAGTCTAGCTTTCCTCAGGTCCTCGCCCGCTTGGAGATTTGATCGAGAAAAGCCATTCGAGTCTTTGAATTCAACCAAATCCAAGTGAAGTTTGGTCTTGTCCCACGTTTCTTTCTCCCGGCTATCGATGACCCTGCCCTTGCCCATCCATCTGTCCATAGGGTCCTCCACCATGTTGAAGTCTCCACAGATAAGCACGTTGTGGGGGAGCGATTCCAAGGAGGCCCATGTGTTCAATCTCTCTAATTCCCCGTTAGGGGCGTACAAAGAAACCAGAGTAAAACAAAGAGGAGCACCAAAAGAAACAGCAATCCATCGGTGGCTTTCATCTTCAATGGAGTTCTCAAGCTTTTCAAACCAGAGTTGATTAATACCGATTACCGTTTCACCCGACCCCCGCTGGTGCGCCGTTGAAATCCAAACATGGGTCGAGGAGACCTGTCTAAGCCGTTTTTGGAGGTCTTCTCCGTCAATTTTAGTCTCTTGAATACATATAAAATCTGGGTTTATGCTAATGTCGCGAAGCCATTGACCAATGATGGTCACTCTTGAGGGGTCGGTTAGCCCTCTAGCATTTAACTAGATGATGATCATTGTCGTAGTGAGCCCTATTTGCAGGAGGGAGCTTTGTCCTTTCTTTTCTTGGATTCATCTTTCTTTTTAGCTGGGATCGGATCCCGAATTAGCAATAGGTTTTTGTGGGGGCTTTTCCAGGGTAACTCCATAGGTTGTTTTCCTTTGCGGGATGCCTTCTGCTGGGAAGACTTGGGCACCGTTTTCGACACCATTTCCAGAATAGTCGATCCGATGATAGAACTTTCACTATCCATGTTTATCTTCGTGGATTGTTTCCTTTGCCAAACTTGCTAGGTTCGTAACTGGACGACTCTAGTGTGTTGACCGCGTTTCAGTGCACAGACGCATTCCGGCATCAACCTCTCTAATCTGGAGTTCGCCACCTCGTGTAGCGTTCATTTCTGTGCTGCAGATCGAGTTATGAGGATTCATGCCGTCCTCGTCTGCTCTTTCCTTTCCCATTTGCTCTGCGATTGCGCGAGTTCTGTAGATGATGCATTCTTGATCGTTCAAAAACGCGCCTCGATCTCAAAGCTCAAGTCTGCCGAACATATCACTGTATCTTTCAGCATCCATAACGTCGGTTTCAGGTTCGTCTTCGAGCTTGTCTTGTTGGTATCTCTGAAATCCAAAGAGTTGTATCTATTTCAGAATTCTTCGAAAAGTGCAGGAGGTTCTTCTTATAGTGATGTACATAGGATTCGAGGGTGGAGCTTAGAAACTTGATCTCCGAACAGTAAGATGATCTTTTCGAATCCTGTTAAATTAAGATTTCAACAATAGCCGCTTTCGACGATGTTCGCGTTGGGAACATGGCTTATTGCTTCAGTCGTCTGGCATTTACTGAATGTTTTTTTATTGATATTGGATCGCGTTGATTGATAGTCGTAACGCTCAAGTATGGATACGTAAAATTGGGATGATCTGGTATTTGATCTTGGGTTAAAAATCGGGTTTTGGTTATTGTTACCTGGATGAATCAATCTGAACTTATGTCATGAATATAGTTATTATGGGTTATGGAAAGTTTCTGTTTCATTTAGTCATTTGTTGGGACCAAATAGTAGCCTTTTTTAACTACCACTGTCAAGATCCATTTCCCGAGACTCAGCAGTAGGTTGAAGACACGTCCACCATCTTGAGGAAGCTTGTTCGATCCGTGTTGGATTTTCTTGATTTAAGGTGTTATTCATCTGATTGCAGCACTGCATATGATGTAACTCTTAATGATGACACTTGGCCAAGTGACAAGTTCGAGCTTGTGAGTGGGAACACATCAAACTCATGGGATAGGCTAGATGGGTATGTACTGATTGCTTCATCTCTTCACTAATATAAATTCTTTATGTCAATTTGGTTTATCGTGTTTTCTTTTTCAATGCAGGGGGAAGACTTTGGCACACGTTTTTGTTCTGGAGTCTAAGGAGAAAAGCGTTTTTTATGGAGCTCCTGCTATTGTGAAATATAGGGTTGCTTCCAAGTCTGCATTGCAGGTTCGTAAGCAAATGCGAAGCTATTATTTAATCTAGACAGTGTTAGGCTCCTGTCAACTTTGTTTGTCGTTTGAATTCAATGAACGTCAAATATCATTTGTACGTTAGCATCTTGGGGATTTTAATGAACCACATCGCATATTGTGGCTTAGGAGGCAGAAACACTGTGATTTACATGGATACTAGTATGCAATTTGTTATCTACGATGGAAATGTACGTCCATTGCAAGTCCAAGGCAAGACCAACCACTCTGCTAGCACTTATCCATAAAACTGTCGCTGTCAGAAATAACATGAAGTGTAACCAACTTGATGTCATGAAGAAGAAGAAAAGCTTTTCCTGCTCCTGTGTATATCCTGTTTCTGATTGCTTGTTCGATGGGCCATACTGAGCTCAGAGTTGAGTAATTTTGTACATTATTGCTATTATTTTAGTTTTTTGTGTTTCTCAAAAGAAAATTCTTTCAGAAGGCAATACCAAATATATGCAATATGTGTTTGTTAGCAGTTACCTTTGAATACATCTCTTAGACTGAGTGAGATTGAACCTACAAGGACTTGATAGAGACGCTATGCATGAGCAAGTTTTTTATCTGAACTCTGACGAGCAGTTATTTAATATGGTTTATTGGGTTCTCTGATGCAGGAGGCATATTCAACTCCACTTCATGAGCTGGATTTGCTGTCTGAGAAGTACCACAATCAGAAGTTTGAATTGGTAAGATACCTATTTAATGAGTGTCATCAAAGAAAAAACTTTTTCTTATATGTTATTACTAATAGTTTAGTGCTTTTTTTTTGGTGCTTCTGTGGTGGATGATGAATGCTATGAGCCATAGCAGTTAAAGGTATCTTTTCTGGCCTGCGTGTTGATTTTTTTTTTTTTTTTTTTTTTTTTTTGGGTTTGGCCTTTGAACTTCATCAATTACCCACAGGATGTCTGATGCTGTAAAATTTCTTGAGGAGGCTCTGTTCATCTAAAGAGTAATCTTGGATGGCAGCTGCCAAGTAGTTTGATTTGCTTATTCGACTCTGCAGTGCAGTCTTATTACTTAGAAATCTTGTGCCTTCCATTTGCAAAAGATTGGACAATTGGAGCCCCCTTTGCATATTTATCAGGAATAGTAATATGGCTTTTTCTTTTGTCTTCTTTTTTTTGGTCTTTGCAGGTCTATGCTGTCAATTATGGCCCTTTGATGTCAGTCATATTGATTGTGAGCATGTTTACTTATGTATTAGTGATGCCTTCAAAGTCCAAGGCTGCAAAATCAAAGAAGAGGAAGTGACACGTTTGTCCTTGTTATTTCCTGTTAACTCAAGTTTTAGGAAGACATGAGCCCCACACGAAGCATCAATTTGGCCATAGTTGTTTTGGGGGGTCTTTCATGCTCAAATTCAAGAGCAACGAATTTAACTTTTGAACATATTCTGAGTGTTTTTGTATTGAATGGTTTCATGAACCGGAAGAGCCTTCTTACTTGTTTCTAACGTTGCCTCAATTGAATATATGAGATAAAAAATCTTTATTTGTGGATCAGTGTTGAGAACTTTGTTACAAAGAGTTTGATTTGCACTCGTGTATGAGAGCAGAAAATCAACATTTGTAAATTATGATTGTTAATTTTGCTTCAAGAGTTTGATTTGCATCTAAGTATTCTAGTGTGTCTAGACTCTACTGTGGTACTTGCTTCTGTACTGCAACAGATCATGATTGTTAACTACATTGTAGAGTTTGATCTGCAATCTATAACAGTCTGAATTGCAGTCATGTATTATGATGTGCTTGTTGACAGAATTGGTTATGTATCAAGATTTTGGCCATTTTTTGGCTCTGTTAGTTGTTTAACTCTCTCTCTGTATGTTTCTCTCTCTCTCTCTCTCTCTCTCTCTCTCTCTCTCTCTCTCTCTCTCTCTCCCCCCCCCCAAAATAAACTGTATGATACAGGCTTTCTGGCTATGGTCTGATAAAGGATGTGTTGAAGGATCAATTCACCAATGTGCGTACTCTTGCATAAAAGAGGAGATAATTTTATGTGAATACAATTGTTTGATAATTTTTAATGCAAATTCTTTAGTGTCCATGTGTGCATATCAAACTGTTCTAAACGCAAGTATTATTACATCATTCACCTTTGAAAATTCCTTACTACTGTGTATGGGAACAGATAATAGAGCTTTCCATTGTGTTAGGGTGACATTTTCTGTAGTGTATTGGGTCCTTATTAATCTGTTGTTTGTTTCATTAGGTTCTGAATTTCAATTTTTTATTCTTGTTTATGGTATTTTTCCCCTACCTTCTGGTAGATGTTTTTCCTAATTAGTTCATTGCCTTGCATTTATGATCTTTACGAAACAACGTTGAGCTGCATATTCTGGCCTTTCAATAGGGCATATTCAGGAAAAACTACAAAGTCGAGTCTGAACATAGAAGCGTGCATATGTGCACCCATAAGGGAGTGGTTTGGGCATCAACTTTTATTAATATTTTAAGGTATAGATACAAGAGTAGGGAGTTAAATGAAGGTCGCATAGTCTGTTAAAGATTCCATCAACGTACCCAAAATCACTAATTTGCCCATTACTTTTTGGACATTCTTTGTAGTACCTAACAACTTTAAGATTTAGTATTCTCATGCAGATGGGAGCATCTTCATCCCTTTAAACGTTACCCTCAACATCCAGACCTTGTGAAAACACAATGTATTCCAAGATTCCTACCGTTTTCATGTGGGGGAGAAAAAAAAAGAGCTAAATCTTCTTTGGCTCATTCCCATCTTGAAGCTTTTTTTGCCTGTGCATTGGTCCAAATTTCTGGTGCTTCTTTGTAAGGTTATGACTATGACCTCCTTTCCATTATATACATGTATATTTGTTTATATGTTTTTAGAAGGCCTGGATCTTCTTAGCTTCCATGGGTTCTACTGAGCTCAGTCTTAAAAGTGCAGTCTTCATTTAGGGTTGAGATTCGTGCGGTTACATTTGCTCTGTTCATGCTGTTCCATAAGGCTCATCTAGAACCGGAGACCCTGATATAAAGTTCGTTAGTTCCAGAAGCAACACAACACACGCACATGCGCGCATGCGCACACACACAGAGAACCCCCCCCCCCCCCCGCGGCACGTACACATACGTGTGGGCGTTTATATGTTTCTAGAAGGCCTGGATCTTCTTAACTTCCATGGGACCATTCTACTGAGCTCAGTCTTAACAGTGCAGTCTTCATTAAGGGTCGAGATTCATGCAGTTAAATTTGCTCTGTTCATGCTGTTCCATAAGGCTCATCTAGAACTGGAGACCCTGATTTAAAGTTCTTGTTAGTTCCAGAAGCAACATGCACACACACACACACGTGCATGCGCGGGCACGCGTGCGCACACACATGCGTCCACGGCACGCGTGTCCGTGCGCGCGCGCACACACACACACACCCCTCTCAAAAAAAAAAAAAAAGAAAAAAAAAGAAAAGAAAACACACACACATGCAAGCACACGCGCATGCACACGTGCGCACATGCTCACATTTACAAGTATGGAAAAAAAATTATAACGATTCCAACCAGAAAGGTAACATGATACATAATATACTCCCCCACAAAGCATAAATCTTATGAAAGATTGTGAATCTCTTTCAATATCTAAAATCAATATTTTATTTCTTCAAAAACTTTGTCATTAGAAATACTTGTACCTATCTTAAGATGATATGGCATAATGCACACGAGAATATTATCAGTAGCACTATAATCAACATTCCATCTTTGGTGGATAAGGATTTGTATAAGATTTTGTTTTTTCCCAAGAAATCTAAGAGTTTGTGCAAAAGAAGGATTTGAAGAAGGAACAAGTGAAAGTGGAGCATGTGAAACAAAGGATGTTTGAGAACTAGAGGATGTAGAAGAACTCTCGAAAGTATTATGAGAATAAACATAAAAAACATCGCAAGCATTCATATCAAGAGAAAAATCCAATACAAAATCAGTACAATCAAAATATTTTTCTTTCATTCTATTCATAAAACTTTTCTCACAATTTTGCTTAGTACTTGGATAATCAAGTTCAATTAACCATTTAAAAACAATACCAAAAAGAAAACAATACCACAAGGAACTTATTCTCATCAAAAGGAATAGTTAGGTTATTTCTAAATAATGCAAAAAGAGAAATCAAGTTTCTAGCAATATTTGGTATATAAAAAGTATCAAGGAGTTGTTGGAACCATCACTCTTAGTGTCAAGGAAGACTATCTCTTTGCCATGAATTGGAGTTTGATTATTTGCATAAGCTACTATCAAGTTTGTTTCAGGAAATCAAATGTATGAAAACAAGCTTGAATGTAGAGTGATGTGCTTAGAAGCACCACCGTTGGAGATAGAGGCTCACCAAAGCAGTTTTTAAAGGTCAAAGAAAGAGAATATGGGCGGGGTTGTGAATTGAAGCAAGAAGCATGGTAGGTGCACTTAAGCAATCCAATGGGCTAATGGGAGCTCTAGAATTTCCAAAAGTAGCCCTCAAATTTGCCATTTGTATGTAAAAACCCACCTTTAGAGGGAGGATTTTCTTGTAATTTACTCCATATTTGCATGAGTCGATGAGTCATCAAGCTTGAGGAGTGATTACCTACACTAGAGGACTTAAAAAGATTTTTTTGCACAACTCAAACCTCAAATGAAGGTTTAGGATTAATTTTAACCTAGGATGGGCGTAAGTGTGAAGAGGGTTACTTTTCAAACTCGATTATCAAATTGCACCAATATTTCTAGATTTACATGCTTTTTCCAACTCAGATTGGGTTGGTTGTTATGACACTTGTGTCCATAAATGGTTTTTGCTTCATGCTTGGTATCTCATGCATATCTTGGTCCAACAAGAAGCAACCTACTATGGCCACTTCTAGATGTGATGTTGACTATAGGGAAGCTTTCACAGGTACTATTGAGTGTTTTTCTGAGACACTTTATGGACGACTTGTGTGTTGGTAACTTCTACCACCAACATATTTACTGATAGTCAAAGAACATTGACAGATACTTCTAGTTGTGAGGTTGACTATAGGGAAGCTTTCACAAGTACTATTGAGTGTGTTGCTTAGACACTTTATGGATGACTTGGGTGTTGGTAACTTCTAACACCATCATATTTATTGAGTGTCAAAGCACATTGGCAGCTGCAAGAAACCCAATGTTCCATGCTCACACTAAGCATATTGAGGCGCACTATTATTATGTCATAGAGAGACAATATGCTGGAGAGATCAATTTGTTAGATGTACCCACATAGGATAATGTTGCATATGCGTGGAAATTTCAGTCTAGCAAATTCATCTACATCAAAGAGATGTAAAGAAAAGCTTTCTACTCATAGTAAAATATCTACAAGTTTTGAAGATATTGATGGAGATTCAAGTGGTTCAAAAAAGAGCCTTGATGAGGAACTTGGATTGCCCTATGTGAAGACTCCAGAAGTAAGAAAGGCACATGTAGATGATACAAGGAGAAGTGACCCAAGACTAAGAAGATCTGAAAACATGCAGAATTCATTGCAATGATTGATGTATGATAGTTACATGGCTCATCATTGTGTGCACATGGCCAAGGTAAAACAAGATGTTGAACCTTCTTGTTTTGAAGATGCAATTGGAAATGAAGATTGTGAGAAAGCTATGGATGAGGCGATGGCTACACTTTATGGAAATGAAACATGGAAGTTGGTTCCATTGCCACAAGGAAATAAACCCATAGGTTGCAAGTGGATTTACAAGGTAAAGCACAATGTTGATGGTAGCATAAGAAGGTATAAAGCACGATTGGTAGCAAAAGGATATGCACATACATATGGCATTGATTATGAGGAAACATTTAGCATTGTAGCTAAAATCTCTACTATCAGAGCACTTGTTGCATTAACTATAGGAAAAGGATGGGCTTTGCATTAGATGGATGTGAAGAATGCTTTCTCATACGGTGAGTTATAGGAAGAAGTATACATGGACTAGCCACCACGATATGAAGATTCAAAGCACCCAGAGTATGTTTGTAGGTTAGAAAAGGCTTTGTATTGGATTAAACAAGCCCCTCGTTCTTGGCATGGAAGGATTGCTAATTACTTAACCACCATTGGATTTTATATGTGTGATGTAGATCATTCATTATATGCAAGGAAGGGTAATGATGGCATCGTGATTGTGGCTATTTATGTTGATGAATTGATTGTACAAGGTGATAAATAAATAACTAAAGAGGTAAAGCAACTCCTTATGCATGAATTTGACATGAAAGATCTTAATGTGCTACACTATTTTTTGGACACTGAGTTTATACATACAAAAATAGGTATATGGATGTTGCAAAGGAAATATGCATTTGCTGGTAGTAGCCAGAGGCACAGATGCCAAGGAAGCATGTAAGAGAAGAGGCATGAAGATCAAGGGAGAACCAGGACAACAATTTTCCAATGCCAATTCATCAATCCATGGTCTAAGCATTAACACTGATTCTTATCACTAACCTTTGTATATAGAAACATACAACTTAGTTATGCCATGCTCCATTTTGTGCAAGCCAAGGAGTCCTCGAGCTTGAGGAGCCTAAGTAGAGCCTACATACCAATTTTTGTAATTTTTAGGCTTCATTTGGATCCCCAAATAAGCTATGGAACCTATTTTTAACTAGGCGAGACACTAGGTTTGAAACGGATCAAAACTAGTCCAAAAACTATAAAAAGAGCTAGAGAGCTCATTTTTGAGGTTGGTTAGTGAGAGCAAAGAGATTTGTAAGATTTATTTGAGTAATGGAAGTGTATTTTCCTCCTTCCATTGTGCCTCCTGTGTGTGCACTAGTGTGCTTCTCATCGTCACCTTTGCACACATCACTCATTCACGATCTTCATATCATCCTATCTCTTTTGCGGATTGACAATTAAGGAGGTGGAGCTTCTTAACGTGGTACTTGCCATTGTCTAGAACAACACCAAATTTGATGCCGTTGCTGGGGAGGAGCTCTAGGATGAACATGTGATGGTAAGAGTGTTTGGAGATTAGTGTTGGAAGGTAATTAATTAGTGTTTTTTTGTTGTTTTTGTGTTGTTTTCACCTTCTTCCACTTCCCCTACACTCACCCTTCATCCCCACATCTTCTCCCTACATTGTGAAATTTTACCAAAAATCAACATATCGACCCTTCTCTGCTCAATTCCCTCATTAGTGAGAGAGCGAGAGAGAGAGAGTGTGTGTGAGAGAGAATTTGCATGCGCTTGTGAGTTTTACATGCAGGACATTGCTTCAACAAGGGTACAACAAGCTAACATGTAAAATTTGCACTCTATTCAACATTATTTCCGAATTCTTCAGACCATCACGATGGTATGAGAGTTCATCTTTTTTGGGAAAC
Organism: Ceratopteris richardii; assembly: GCA_020310875.1. NCBI lineage: Eukaryota > Viridiplantae > Streptophyta > Polypodiopsida > Polypodiales > Pteridaceae > Ceratopteris > Ceratopteris richardii. The sequence goes on along the minus strand of CM035432.1, from coordinate 47,747,347 downwards.
ATTGTGTTGGGGGTGTAGAGCATCTTTGCGCACTGAAGACTCCATAATTGAATTCAAGTAATTTGCATTTTTCTGCACCATCGTGATGCCGTCTGATCGTCGCAATAGCGCCAGATCATTGCGATTGGCTCACACCATCATGACGATGTCTGACCATCATGACGATGTCTGACCATCATGATCCTTTGAGACCATCGTGACAGGCTCAGACCATCGCCACAACGCTGTGCCATTGCGACTACTAAATGCCACCATGATGACTTTCCTACACCATCACGATGAGATATCATGCCATCGTGATTGGCTCATGCCATCACGATAATTCATTCTTCCATTGCAATGACCTTCCCATGCCATCGCGATTGTGACACACCATGTATGACACTTTCATACCCTCGTGCCAACTAAGACCACCACGGTGTCTGACCATCACGATCCTGCTAGACCATTGTGGCAGTTCAACTAAAACGACAAAAATTAGGGTTTTTAAAATTTGATGTAATCTTTTTCCCTAATTTTTGAATTTCTTGTATTTTTGGTATAGGGCAAGCAGAGGTCACACTTTTTGGTAGCTTTTGGTAATTGACAACAGAAGAGAAGCAGCTCCATTCGGCGATGACACCTGAACCTGGGCTATTCAAGGACCCTTAGGAGTGAAAGCAGAGATAGTAAGTGATCTAACCACCCAACTCAATTCAATTGCTTGCAAGGCGAAACCCTAGAATGGATCGGGATGAGAGGGATTTAAGTTCTAAAGGATGCTTTTGAAGGGAGGAGTCTTAAGTGTTGGTATTGTAAGTGCACCTAGACGAGGACACCAAGGAAAAAAAGAATCTAACTTCAATGTTGTGACCATTCAAATACGCACAAAAAAAAAACCTGACAATTGATTACTTAAAAGACAAGGACTTAAGGGAAAATCAAATGAACCAAGTAATTGACTCAAAAGGACTTAATGTGGCTCAAATGCTTGTCGAGTGCCTGAGGGAGCTAGAATTAATGAACCTTAGTGCAAGAAGGCCCATAGGAAAGGCCAATCGACATAGTATTAGGTCATCTGAGGCTAGAGTTAGAACCACGACAAGATCTTGCACCCACCAACTTAGTGATTACCCATATGAACTAAGCTCAGAAACAAGTGAGTCAGAGATGTCCAACAACATGGAGAGACCATAAGGTGGTTCAAGGGTAGCATACTTAGAAAGACCTGAAGGACCGTACAAAACTCAACTAGAGTACATTCGAACCAACTAATTAGGTGATCGCATCTATGAGGACAGTTTGAGAAGTTTTGTCATTCAATTGAGAAACCCTCATAAACTCATTGGATTGGAGCATCTAGTGGTCAAATTGGAAAGAGAGGCATATATCAATGAGGAGGAAACAATGTACACAATCTTTGATCAACCTGATAGAACCAATGAATTTGGAGTAGTAATCCCTGAAATAGAAATGGGTGACCTAGAACAAGGACAACTAGATGGTGAACCTAGAAGATCGAGAGGCAAATCTATGTTGACATGAGTGCTCAACCCAGAATGCATTCCTCAAGATAATAGGAGTATTGAGTTTTTTTTGAATAAGGATACATATGAGGAATTCTGGAGGTATGGGTTTGAGCAACTAAGTGAAGTAGGAATAGTCAGTATCTATGAGTTCAAGGATCCAGATATGCTTGGAAAAGTGGTGTACCTAGATAACACGTCAAAATGAGTATTTGTGGTATCAAAGCATGGAGGCACACCTACACATGGAGGGGCGAATTGGCCTTTAACCACCATGAGCTAATGTAGCTTTTGGTCATCAAGGAGCACGAATATCCCTAGCCCATGGTTCTCAAAGGAAAAAATGCAAAGAGAGACCTAAAGTGAGCTTTGCTACGATGGTAGGAAGAGACCAATCTACAGTAGAGAGAGAGAGAGAGAGAGAGAGAGAGAGAGAGAGAGAGAGAGAGAGAGAGAGAGAGAGAGAGAGAGAGAGAGAGAGAGAGAGAGAGAGAGAGAGAGAGAGAGAGAGAGAGAGAGAGAGAGAGAGAGAGAGAGAGAGAGAGAGAGAGAGAGAGAGAGAGAGAGAGAGAGAGAGAGAGAGAGAGAGAGAGAGAGAGAGAGAGAGAGAGAGAGAGAGAGAGAGAGAGAGAGAGAGAGAGAGAGAGAGAGAGAGAGAGAGAGAGAGAGAGAGAGAGAGAGAGAGAGAGAGAGAGAGAGAGAGAGAGAGAGAGAGAGAGAGAGAGAGAGAGAGAGAGAGAGATGTTGAAGAATCACTCACAAATTTGACATACAGATAGACATAAAGACGAAGAAACAAAACAGTCTGAAAATCAAGCCTTAATGAAGGGATAAATTCACGACTGTAATATAGTTCATAGAAACTTCCAGAAATACGAGTTTTGAATCTCGAAACAAAATGTATATATATATATGAGTGAAGAAGAGAGCTGTGTTGTAGTGCATATCATATCTCTATTGACAAATTGGACAGAGATAATTATCCCACATGGGTAATGCGCATGGAAGCCTTACTTATGAGTACGGACTTAATGATATATGTGACAGGAGAAGAAAAGAAGCTGACTTTCAAAGACGACAGTCAACCAAAGAAAGAAGAGTTAGAAGCCTTGAAGCTGTGGCAGAAGAAAGATGCAACAGCAAGAGCTTATATCTACAATACCATTACATATCATCTACTACCGCACATTAGAGGTCTGGAGAAAGCGGAAGACATATGGAGTGCATTGGAAGATCATTTCCAAAAGATGACGAAAGCTAGGAAGGCTAGCTTATGGTCCGAGTTTACAACGTTCAAGAAAAACCAAAGTCAAAGCATTAGTGATTATGTCACTAAGATGAAAGACTTGGCAGATAGTATTGAATCTATTGACGAAGATATCGAAGATCACAGGTTGATAGCGCAAGTGCTTGCAGGATTGAGAGGAGATGAAAGGTGGAAACCTTTTGTACTCTCAACTGAAATTTCTTTAAATCATTTTGTACTAGATTTAAATCAGTTGCTTGGACTAATGCTAACATTTGAGCAAGATTTGAAGACAGACGGAGGTAAAGGACATAGTTTTGCTATGTACGCAAAGAATAAGAAGAAAGGTGATAAAGGTAAAGAAAAAGATGAAGAAGAGATATCTACTCAAGCAAATTTTGCAAGAGGAAGAGGTAACATAAGAAGTAAAAGTAGAAGTAAAGGAAGAGGTAATCAGACTAAAAACAAGAAGACTTGTTGGATCTGTGGATTAAGCAACCATTTGGCTCATGATTGCTGGCATAATTCTCAAGGATCAAGTCAGAATCAGAACAGTAACAATAGAGGCAGAAGTGGAAGATATCAAAGAGGAAGACAAAGCCAAAGAGGCGGATATGGTAGAGGTGGAGCAAGAAGTTGGGGACAGAATCAGTCTCACAACACTACCTATTACAACTATGCAAATGATACGCAGAATGACAGTCATACGACGTTGATGATGAATTTGATAAGTGTGTCAGAGAATGAAGACCTCAAGGTATTCTGTATTGACTCTGGTTGTTCAAATCATTTGTCAGGAAATATGGAATTGTTATGAGAAATTGAAGGAGGTATTTCAAATCATACAGTACAAACAGGTGATAATACAAAACATAATGTAAGGTCAATTGGAAAAGTAAAGTGTAAGAATGGACCTGACCTACTAACAAATGTTTTGTATGTTCCAACAATCCCGAAGAATCTGATAAGCATGGATCAGATAGTAGAAAAAGGTTTTCAAGTCAGGTTTACAAATGAAGGAGTATTTGTTGAAGATCCAGAGAAAGGATACAAACAAATTGTTCATGGTAAAAAGAAAGGTAGACTTTTTACTCTTAAAGTACAAGGGAATGTTGGTCAAGCATTGATCACACATGGTGATGAAGTTTTTACAGAATTAGACCTCTGGCATAAGAGGTTAGGACATTTTAATGAAAAAGGAATCAAAGTTATGGTGGAAAAACAATCTGTGAAAGGATTGCCGAATATGAAGAATCAACATATGATTCACAAGTGCGAAGCATGTCAGATGGGAAAAGCCCACAGGTTACCATTTCAAAAAAATGGTTACAAACACGATGGTGTGCTAGAGCTCATACATACAGATGTATGGGGACCGACAAAAGAAGGATCTATCAGCAACTCAAGATATTATGTTCTTTTTATTGATGATGCAACAAGATGGATAACTCTTTATGTTTTGAAAGAGAAGTCAGAAGTATTTGAAGCTTTCAGGCATTTTCATGCATATGCTGAAAGACTAAGATCTAATGGAGGAGGAGAATATTTTTCTCGAGAGTTCAATGATTATCTGTGGAATGCAGGTATCAAAAGAGAAATAACTTGCAGGTATAAACCGCAATAAAATGGAGTAGCAGAAAGGAGAAACCGAACTCTAGTTGAGTTTGCAAGAGCAATGTTAAAGGAGAAGAATTGTCCAAACTATCTTTGGGCTGAGGCTGTAAATACAGCTACATATTTGGTAAATAGATTACCATGTACAACTTTAAATGGGATGACCCTTTATGAAGCTTGGTGGGGCAAGAAACCAACACTTGATCATTGTAAAGTGTTTGGATCAGTTGCTTATGCTTATGTACCATCACAACTGAGACATAAGCTTGAACCAAAAGCTGAAAAATATGTGTTCATTGTATATGATGAAAAGCAGATGGGTTATAGACTATGGAGTCCTCTAACCAAACAGTTTACTGTTTCCAGAGATGTGACATTTGATGAAGGAAAGAGCTGGTATACACATAAAGAGCATAGTGTTGAAACACTTGAAGAAGAAATGAGAAGAATTGAAAAAGGTAAATCACATATGCAGGTAAATGGAGATGAAGATCATATGCAGGCAAGTACGTCCAGGATCGGATCAGGTATGAGAAACGAAGATGGACCAAGATTTGATGAAGATGTGTATTCAGATACACATGAAGAATATGAGCTAAGAAGGTCAAACAGAGTAAGGAAACAACCAAAGAAGGTATTCCTATGACACTTCTTATTTGACTCAGAAAAACTATGCTTACTTAGTAAAGGAAGATGAAGAACCTCAGAATTACAGTGAAGCAAAAGGTAAGAAAAAATGGGAAGAAACAATGAAGGAGGAGTTCAATGCTCTTGAAGAGAACAAGACTTGGGAACTTGTTCCAAAACCAAATGGTAAGAAAGTGATTGGAAATAAATGGGTTTACAAAGTTAAGAAACTTGCAAATGGAAGGATAGCCAGATACAAAGCTAGACTGGTGGTCAAAGGTTATGCTCAGATGCATGGCATAGACTATGATGAGACATTTAGTCCGTTGGCAAAGATGTCAACCATAAGGACATTGATTGCTATAGCAGCATCAAAAGGATGGAAGCTAAGTCAGCTGGATATAAAGAATGCATTTCTGAATGGATATATATCAGATGAAGTTTACATGGAACAACCTGAAGGGTTTGTAAGTTCCAGTTACCCAGATCATGTTTGCAGATTAAGAAGAGCTCTCTATGGATTGAAGCAACCTCCAAGAGCTTGGAATTACAGACTTGTGAAGTATCTCAATGATCTTGGATACCAAAGCTCAAAGGCTGATGCAAGTCTACTCATTAAGAGAACAGATGAAGGTATGATCTACATTTGTATTTATGTAGATGAGATTATAATCACATGTACCTCAGATGAAGGAATCAAGGAGGTAAAGAGACATCTTGAAAAAGAGTTCAAGATCAGTGATCTAGGGAAGTTATCATACTTTCTTGGAATGGAAGTCACATATACAAATCATGGTGTATATGTTTTGCAAGAAAGATATCTCCTAAACTTACTAAAGAAGTTTAACATGGAGAATTGCAGAGAAACTTCAACACCGCTTGAAGTCAATCATAAACTCAACAAATATGGTGGTGCAAAGTTTAAAGATATGAGGAAGTATCAGTCATTAGTGGGAAGCTTAATTTATGCTACACTAACAAGACCTGATCTCAGTTATGCAGTGAGAGTTCTCTCACAGTTCATGCATTGTCGGAAGGATCAACATTGGGTTGCAGGACAAAGAGTTCTTAGATATATCAAAAGAACTATAAAAGAAGGATTATATTATCCTTTTACATCAGATATAAAGCTGAGAGCATACTGTGACTCAGACTGGGTAGGAAGTCAAGATGACAGAAGATCAACACATGGGTATATGATATACCTGGGAGATAAGCTTGTAAGCTGGTGTTCAAAGAAGCAACACACAGTGGCTTTATCGTCAACAGAAGCAGAATATAAAGGACTTGTGGAAGCAACTAAAGAAGTGATATGGATGCAGACCTTGTTCAAAAGCATGGGTATTGATCAAGGTATACCTATCATACATGGAGACAATATGAGCTCGTTGTATCTTGCAACAAATCCAGTATTTCATGGAAGAACAAAACACATAGAAATTCAATATCATTTCCTGAGGGAAAAAGTAATGGAAAAAGAGACTGAAATAGTATACACATCTACGAAAGATCAGATAGCAGATATTCTGACAAAGAGCTTAGATGGAGTAAAGACAAGAAGATTCAAAGAGATGGCAGGTATAAAAGAAAAGAAGAATATATGAAAGATCAGAGAATGCAAATTAGTGATTGAGGGGGAGATTTGAAGAATCACTCACAAATTTGACATACAAATAGACATAAAGATGAAGAAAGACAAAGAGAAGCAGAAACAAAACAGTCAGAAAATCAAGCCTTAGTGAAGGGACAAATTCACGACTGTAATATAGTTCATAGAAACTTCCAGAAATATGAGTTTTGAATCTCGGAACAATATATATATATATATATATATATATATATATATATATATATATATATATATATATGAGTGAAGAAGAGAGCTGTGTTGTAGTGCATAGAACCAGAATAGAATAGCGCATATAGAAATTGAGAATAGTGATATAGAAGACGCCAAAGATTGCGTATGTAGAGATGAATACTAGAACCTAAACTATCCGGTATTCATCTGAGAGAGATGGTAAGGAATAACTACTCCGAATAGGAGAGTTTTCCATAGCTATGAGCAAAGTGAGGCCAAGCTATTTTTGTACACATCTTCTCTAATAGAACACACATGTTCATGTGGAAGTTTGAGCGCATTCTTCGTATGTGAAGAAATTTGAGTGATTTCATGTTATTGTGAAAGTTAGTTAACAGTTACAATTTTCTCAGTAAATGTTTTCCGGTACATCTACAAGTTAGATCTCACAACATAGTATAAAATTTTTTCATGAGAGATAGTTCATCTTGAAGCCAATAGTCTCAACTATAAGTTGATCAAAAGACTTCTATGAAACGGGACATGTATGCACAGTACTAAGTCTGATCGTAAAGACATCCAGAACTGGTGAAGTTTTTTCTCAAACATCAAATAAGGTTCATTCACTGAAGGAAGCTCAGGTATTACTTCCTTACTTCAATTACAATCATTTGAAGTAACTACAAATAGAATTGCAGTTGATTCCAATGACATTCCGGTGAGATTACGGTGACAGTCCGGTAACATTTTGGTGGAGTTCCGGTGATGTTTCGGTGAGTTCAAAACACAGTTTTGACACAGTTAAGTGACGGAAAGATTATCTAACTGTAAGCAAACACAGTAATGTAAAGTTTGAAGTAAATCAGTTCAGAATTAAAGCTTGAAGGGAATGCAAAGCTTTCTGTAAAGTGAATTTTCGAAGTTCACTAAAACAGTAGTAAAGTTTTCAGGTTGTTAAGCTACTGATGATTATAGAGGTATTCTAGCATCACTTTAGCTTAGTTTTGGTTGAGGCATGGCAATTTTCTGCAGTCTTGTTAGTGAACAAGCTTTTGCCACGACATCACATAACCTCAACGCGAGAGAGAGAGAGAGAGAGAGAGAGAGAGAGAGAGAGAGAGAGAGAGAGAGAGAGAGAGAGAGAGAGAGAGAGAGAGAGAGAGAGAGAGAGAGAGAGAGAGAGAGAGAGAGAGAGAGAGAGAGAGAGAGAGAGAGAGAGAGAGAGAGAGAGAGAGAGAGAGAGAGAGAGAGAGAGAGAGAGAGAGAGAGAGAGAGAGAGAGAGAGAGAGAGAGAGAGAGAGAGAGAGAGAGAGAGAGAGAGAGAGAGAGAGAGAGAGAGAGAGAGAGAGAGAGAGAGAGAGAGAGAGAGAGAGAGAGAGAGAGAGAGAGAGAGACCAAGGGAACCTAGACCAACATGGTAGATATGACTTTCCTCTACCTAAACCCAGGGAGCATCCTAGAATATTGAGACCTACTCAATAGAGAAATCCATGAAAAACTATTTCCATGGAACATGTGATCCCTATGACCATGTAGCCGAGTTCAAGCAAGTGTTGTGAGCTAAACAAGTGGATGACATGTTCACCCAATATAATGCATTTTAACTCACCTTGAAAAACACTACCTTAACCTGGTTCCAACCTTTATAACAAAGGCAATTTAGAGATATCCAACACCTATTAGAATCATTTATCAACGAGTTCTCTAAAGGTGGGATCACACACAATACTTCTTCTTTATTTCACAGTTTCAAACAAACCCCTCAGGAGACAGTCAGATTAGCTAGATGCAGGTTCATATAGTACATAGAGAGATGTCCTATACCTGAGTTGCCCACTCAAGCTAAACAAGTGTCTCTGTTTTTGGATGGGCTACTGAGCTTTAAACTACGATCATATGTATACTTGAAAGATCCCCAAACACTAGAGCAATGCATGAGGATATGTATAGACATTGAGGACAACTTAGGAGATGAGATGGAACTATCCAAGGTCTACAAGGACTTAGATAGTTCTATTAATCTTTGCTCTAAGCACTCTAATTCCATAGAGGACTCGGTAGACAAGGTAGCTTAGAAACTAGGTGCCTCAAGCAAATAGGCACCAAGGATGACCTCAGTCAAGCATTGCAACACATGTGGAGGAGACCAGATGCAAATGTTTGGAACAACCTCAAGGCAACCCCAGTAGCCAATACTATACAATAGAAAGGTAGTACACCAACCACACTGCATAGTATTGACCATACAACAAGCAAATGGTTACACAAAATTAGTCACAAGTATATCAACAACTCTGTAGATATCCTAGCCAATATCACACTCAACCTTATCATAATCAACCACAATAGAACTACCAAGTACCCTACCAAGTACAACCAAGACCCCAACCCGTGTTAGGCCAACAACCACCACCCCCAACAAATGTAATCTCTATAAAGTATGCAACAACAGAAGATAATCTCTGTAGGGCATTAGTACCCACATCTCGATTAATAATTGAAAATGATCCTAATGCCAATAGTTTTGACTCCACCCATATAGATAGTCCCTTTGCATACTACACCGAGTCACGTGAACATTTGGAAGTATACCAGTATGAGAATCCACTGATAGAACTCAGTTGGGAGCCGGACTATACTAACATCATGTATGCCAATCCCAACCCACGACCACAATTGAGACAAACAAGACCACAAGGCCCTAAAGGACCATGTCTTAGGTGCCAAGGAGACCATTATATAAGGGAATGCCCACATCCTCCACTAGCGAGACAAAAACTAATATTACAACATTCAAGGTTTTTGTTTTGATTGTGGTAAAGAACATGTCATATGAAAATGTCCTAAAAATGCTGCCAGTGTCTCTAAAGTAACCCCCATTAATGTGATAGGCATTGTGCATACTTCAAATGGATCTACACCAACCTACATGCCTATCCAAGGAGTGACTAGAGCCTAGGATTTACTACAAAATCAACAAATAAACCCTAATAAGATAGTTGAGAGTAGTGAAGTTGGAGAGTCAAATGGAAGGAAAGTCAAACCTTGGAAGGATTCACGAGGAAGACTTGAAAGAAAATGGAGTAAGAAAATCAATGAACTAGAAGGATGTTTAAAAGCGAATAGGGCAAAAATCTTAGAATTAGCATCTCAAGAGTCAAATTAGGTAAAGCCAATACCGAGACGAGGATCTGCTCTAGCTAAATCTATACCTGAGGATCTGGATATGATGTTCAGAGCGTACCAAGCAAGATTGAGAGGACCCCAGGTGGGAGAATTAAGTATGACCTATCCCATAGTATATCTAGAGATGGAAAGAACCAAGCTCTACATGAAAATGGTCAAAGCAGCTCAAACCATGTTTGAAGCATCTCAATATGTCAATTGGAGCAACGTAGTGAAGCTAGAGCTGCAATTTCAAGGACTAGTTGAGAGACTAAAACACTTGATTTCTAACACTAAGAAGGTTGACTATGAGAGGATCTATTATGTGTAGTTACCAGAGATGGTTAGTACCCACTCTCAGAAAGAATCACATAGAAAAGTGTTAGAAATACCCATTGATAGGATTGGAGATATGAGTGAAGGAGAAGAGGGAAATACTTATTTACCTATCTCCTACCAAGGCTACACCACTAGATTAATCCTAGACTCATGTGCTGGAGTGGCCATTACCACCACTTCCCTATGGAAACTATGGGGTAAGCCAGCCCTAAGGCTCACGAGAATGAAGGTGCAAATGGATGATGGTCATATCAAGAATCCCATAGGCTTATTGAAAGGAATCACTCTCACCACCCGAGTTTGGAAAGAACCACCCTTATGAGATGATTTTGGGACGTCCTTTCATGCAGCAATTGCAGAACACACAAGATTGGGGGACTAACTCTTTGTACTTACAAAATCTAGGCTTGACTACCAAAAGTCAATCTCAATTGACACATACACACACACATACACACACATACACACACACATACACACACACATACACACACATACATATATACACACACATTTACACACACACATACGCACATAGACACATAGACACACACACATAGACACACACATACACACATAGAGACACACACATACACGCACCAACACACACATACACACATAGACACACACATATAGATGCACATACATAGACACACACACATACACACATAGACACACACACATACACACATAGACACACACACACATACACACACACACATACACACACATGTAAACACATAAACATACACACACATACACATGCATACACACACATATATACAGACATAGACACACACACACACATACACACATAGACACACACACACACACATACACACATAGACACACACACACATACACACACATACATACGTAGACACATACACACACACATACACACACACATACACACAGACATACACACACACATACACATAGATTTACACACACATATACATGCATACACACACATATATGCACACATAGACACACACATACACACATAGACACACACACATACACACATACACACATACACACATACACACACATACACACACATACACACACATACACACACATATACACACATACACACAAACATACACACACACATACACACGCATAGACACATACACACACATACACACACATACACACACATACACACACATACACACACATACATAGAGATTTATACACCCACATACACATCCATACACACACATATATACACACATAGAAACACACATACACACATAGACACACACACACATACACACATAGACACACACACACATAGACACACACACATATACACACATACACACACATACACACATAGACACATACACACACATACACAGATTTACACAGACATACACATGCACACACACACACATGTATACACACATAGACACACACATACACACAGAGATACACACACATACACACACATACAT